>VZSC01001930.1:354156-367548 GCA_013398225.1 Steatornis caripensis
TAGCCAGACAGTGTAACTGCAGAAGCAATACATGTATGTTGGAGAATGAAGAATTTATCTCAGTAAAAATTTTGAGTCTTTTCAGACTGAAAAAACATCTTTATAGAAAACATTATAGGAGTTTGCTAGGAGCAAGCACTGTGGAAACGGAGCAGCGCTGTGCTCTTTCCGTTTTAGAAAGCCATTACCTATTTCCAATTGTCAACCTGGAATCAGTATTAAGCATCATAAAGGTGAAGGTAACACACAAAACTTATGGTTTGCTACAAAAAAAAAGTCTTACTAGGAAAGTCCTTTCCATCTGGATAGTAAAATTCAGTGAATTCAATATGAACAGCTGGCATCTCTGGTGGAAGATAAAGTGACTTTTTATTGCAAGAAATCAGAGCTTTAGGGGAAGAACGACACTGGTCCGCTGTTGAAACCTGTAGAAGATAAAAGACTAACTTCATTAATACATTACAATTTTATGAATCATTAAGCATTTGTAGTTGCAAGGTACTGCCCCTAGTAACATAACATTCCTCTGCTCTCAGACGTAGATCCCCAACTACACAAAGTGCAGATGGTGACAAACACCTAGTTGCCTTGCAGTAAAGCTATCTGCATGGAACAGTTTCACAAGAAAACTATATAGTATTAACAGTACCAGATCCCCTTCCTTCATGCAAGGCAGAAGGCAGCAGGTCACTTTTAAAGGCATTCAGTAGAATGCCTAGAATGATCCAATACCTTTACTGAAAACACTACAGATCCTGTATAAGCAATTATGCTCAGATGTGGTAAACTTGCATACCATCTGTCCAAAAGGATCCCCTATCTAGATAATAACGGATAGATAAACTAGACAAGTTTATTACACAAGCGTTAGGAAGTCTTTGAACTGTCACAAGGACAGATTCCAGCACGTGGGCCAACTCTTGACTGTATACTACTAAGCCAGGTGTTCAGCAAGCACCTGGCAGAGACATGTATACTTGGCTATGCCCGAAGGTCTACTTCACAGGAGAATCAGGACACTATAGAACAGCAATCCTCCATTTCTGTTTCCTTTCAATGTAAACCACAAAAAAAGAAAGAGATCACCTTTTGTTATATATTTGACCTTAAATTTCTTGCAATGTACCCTAGTTTAAAAAGTACGTTGTCAACAAAGCTCTTTCATCCAACACTAAGTAGGTCAAACTGCTACTTTGAAGTTAGCCAACTTATTAATTTTTAATATATGATGATGTCTACTTGTATTAGTTTCACTGGAAATAATGAATACATAACCTTTATAAGGCTCCTTCACTCTGTGTATGTTTTCAAGCTGCAAACACCTCTATTAACACATACAAAAATTCAAGTAATAACAGACCTATCTAGAAAAATAGATTTTTGTAAATTGTATAGAAATAATGACAATTTAAAAAATGGAAAATGTATTTGTGTAGCATCCGAAGAGTAGAACGCAAATGAAAACACCAACAGTACAAAACGATATTATAAAACCACTTTAAAACCAGCTGAAGGCTCCTGGCAGCAAGCTGCAATCTCCTACTCTACCAGAAGTGATATGGCAAAAAAGCATTGGAAATTGGAACAAAAGCAACTAGAAGTCACAATGACAAAGGGTGCATACTAAGCATTTTTGTTAGGACCTGAAATTTAGAATAGATCCTCCTATATCACTATCATTCTGCCTTAGAGATACATGCCTTCTCTATTCTAGTTGCTTCCTAGCTGCACCAAAGAGTGAATCTGGACCACAGCCAGCAACTAAAACTACTCACTGAAACAAATGGGGAGAGGGGGGAAATGGTTAAAGTGTCTACTCAAAATACCACTGGGGGATGGAGACGATGAAGAAAAAATTTTAAAATTATTTATTTTACATTTAAAAAAAAAATCCATGTACTTTGAACAATATATCAATAAGAAAAGCATGAAATACACAACCACGTATTAAAACCCCGAGTACCTAACACAATACAATGCCAGGATTTGGGAAGCAGTAGAACTTGGATCCAAAATAATTGTGATAGAGTATTATTTAATAAAAAGTCGGTAAGAAAACAGCCACAGATTTCAACAAAGCAGAAGCAGGCCCATAAAGGTCTAATCCAATAATGAATGGAAAGACTTCTATTAATTTCAATGGGCTTCAGAATTGTCCCTTAAAAACCATAGTTATGTAACAGTCAAGGGCGAAACAGCCCCAGTTTTACTAATTTGAAGAAATGTACCTGATATATATTGAAATCTGCAAGTCTAACCACAATAGGACTAGACATCAGTTTGCCCTTTGGTTGTTGGGAAGATACAGAGGAAGCCCTAGATGTTCCTTTCGGTATCTGTTCTTTGCCTGTAGGAAAGAATAGTGATGGAATCATTGAAAAGAACAGTCTTTTTTAGAATAGTTCTAACATTTCATTTAACATTAGTGATGCAAACAAAGTACCTGTTTGTAGGTTTAGCGGAGATACAGCAGGTGGTGATTTGGGAGGAGAATCTATGACTTGATCCTTCACAGCCTGCTTAAGCAATTCAACATTGCTTTTGAATTCATTTAATAATTCTTTGGCCCATCCACTTCTGGTTTTAGTGGCATCACTATAATGCATCCAGTGATTGCAGCTGTCTCCTGCAAATAAGAGGAATGGGGGAAATATTAAGTCATTCGAAAGTTTGCTTCTAATTGGATGACAAGTTTCCACTATTTCACAATTCTTCTTCAAAATATAATCTCATTGCATGCTGTAATTATAGAACAACAGAAGTTGTTCAACAGACGTTAAAACAGAAGTTACATATTACATAAAAACAAGTCTCACTGCTTCATAAATTCAGTCAGAAAACAACATAATATTGCCACCTGCCTTTTAACACCACCAACTAATGCTCAAAACATCATTGGATGTTTACAGTTCAGAGAAATCTGATGACACATTAATTTCCTATCTGAGAATATGCAAAAAAAATGTTTCACTGAAAAAAAAAAAATGAGAGAGCAAGTAACAGAACAATGTTCTCATGCTCATTTTTTCCAAATTTATCTTTCCTGCCAGAACTGTGTCCTAAAAGTTCCCGGTCCCTTTTCAGAAACATATTCTTTTTGTCTCGGCTCTCTAGCACCTTTGTGGCATACAAACAAGAAGATAAGTTCAATCAGTGCTGCAGCACGCAGCCTTCAAAATCAAGCCCAGTAGAAATTCTTTTATTCCTAACATGCTTCCGTTGGTCAAGTATTTAAACCTTTGAAAGAAACTGAGATCTCTTCAAACAGTCCCTGTAAAGACTGTCTAATCTGTTCCAATAATAAGGATGCAATACAAACAACTTACATTAAGCGGTGCACTGCTCTTTAAATACCAGCATGTGAAAGCTTACTTTATTTGGGACTTAATGAGGTTTTGGATATTTACACTGGGGATGAGTAGACATGGTCGCTATTAAAATAAGAAAATCCTTGGGGGAAAAAATGTGATATCAAGTCTAAATGCAAAGATTTCACCATCAAAGAAACTTTAAGGGGCCTATCACAAGAGATTACATTTTCACCCATCCTCCTGCCTCACAGCCTTTTGATGGTTACTCACATCTTTCTAGCTAAGGAAGAAGAGAAAGGAACAGGGAAGAAACCAGAAAGAGAGCAAGAGGGCAAAGACGTTAAATTCAAGCCCAAGAAGCTGGGATTCTTCAAAACAAGAGTGAAGTGGGGTCACCCCAAGCATATGCACAAAAACTCTGAAGTACCCACAGGACAGCAGCATTATATCAAAAGCTCCAATATCCCTTTCTGGTAAGTCATTATGGGCTGGTGCCTCTCTGAAGTGTTTGCACACTAACACATGCAGCATGAGGAGCATGTGGGAGCAGCAGGAATCAGAGGCCTGCATGCAGTTGCAGGGCTATCTTCTCACTGGGATCACAGAGACAAAGGGAGATAGCAAATACAACTGAAATGCTGCAAAGAATGGACACAGACTCTTTGGGAAACACAAGCCAAAACGGCAAGGAGGGTGAATTACCCCTTCTGTGAGAGCAGTGGGAATGCATGGAACTCTGCCTTGGGATGGATGATCAGCCAGCTGGGCGCTTACAGGTTGGGATTAGAGGGCAGACCAACATGGATGATGATGTGGTGGATGTGTGCTATAGACCATCTGATCAGGAAGACGATGAGGCATGCTCCTCATAAGGAACTGTAACTACCCAATATCTACCAGAGGGGCAATGCAGCAGGACACAAACATCCATGCTGTTTCTGAAAGCGCATTGATGATCACCTCCTAACACAGGTAATCAAGGAGCCAAAGCGAGGACACATTCTGCTGGACCCAATTCTTACAAAAAGGGAAGAGCTGGTCAGGGATGTGAAGGTCAGGGACAGCCTTGGCTGCAGTGGCCATGACATGGCAGAGTTCAGAATTCTGAGGTGAAGGAAGAAGGCAAAAAAGCTGAATGGTAACCCAGGACTTCGGGAGAGCAGCCTTTAGCTTGCTTGAAAGAATCTTGTGGGATATAACCCTGGCCAGATGAGGGGTCCAGGAGAGCTAGTTGATGTTCAAGAATGATCTCCAAGCTCAAAAATGGTCCACCCTAAAAAGCAGAAAATCTAGCAAATGTGGTAGGAAGCCCGTGTGGATGAACCAAAGAGCCCCTGACTAAATTAAAACATAAAAATGTGTAAAAGAGAAACATAAATGTACATACATGCACAACATAAAGTGTACAAGATGTCAAAGCAGCATCAGGTTACCCAAAAAGTATATGGAGGATGGTGTTAGGAATGCCAAAGCCTATGTGGAGCTGAATCTAATGAGGAGCATCAAGGACAAGAAGAAAGGCTTCTGCAGGTGTATCAGCAGCAAAAGAAAGAGCAGGGAAAACCTGAGGGACAGGCAACTGGGTGACAAAGGGCACGGAGAAGGCTGAAGTACTCAATGCCTCCTTTGCCTCAGTCTTCTCTGGTAAAACTTGCCTGCAGAATTCCCAGGTCCTTGAGACCTTTGGGAAAGTCTGGAGCAAGGAAACCTTCCCCTCAGCAGAGGACTATTAACTTATGAAACATTTAAACAGATCAGACATGCACCAGGCCATGGGATCCTCATGAGATGCACACAAGTGCTGAGAGTACTGGCCAGTGTCATAGGGAGGACAGACTGAATTATCTTTGAAAGGGCATCATCAAACAGCTCCTTAGGACTGAAAGAAAGCAAATGTCATTTCTGTCTTCAAGAAGGAGGATAAAAGGAACAGCAGCCCACTCAGCCTCACCTCAAAAAAGGTAATGGAGAAAGATAACAGAAGGTAACAAAGCAAACCAGAACACAAACCACTCCAGAACACATTAAAGACAAGCAAGTGATTGGGAGTAGACACGCACTGATTTACAAAGGAGAAATCATGCCTGATGAACTTTACAGCCTTCTCCTATGAGATGAGGCTTGTTGGATGAAGGGAGAGCAGTGGATGTTGTTTACCTCAACTTTAGGAAGGCTTTCAACACTGTCCATAAAGTGCTCAGTGACAAAATGATGAAGTACTGACTAGGCAAGTACACGGTTGGACTGGAAACTGGCTAAACTGTTGGTTTTAAAGGGCTGGGATCGGCAGCATGAAGCCCAGCTGGAGGTAGTAATCTGTGGTCAGTTACCCAGGGCCAATACTGAGGCCAATATATCTTCATTAATAACCTGGATGATGGGACAGAGTGCACCCTCGACAGCTTTGCAGATGGTACAAAACTAGGAGGAATGGTTGATACACCAGGTGGTTGTGCTGCCATTCAGAGGGACCTTAAAAAGCTAGAAAAGTGACCCAGCACTAATCTCAGAAACTTCAAAGGGAAATCTAAGTCCAACATCCGGAGTACAGGCTAGAGGCTGACCAACTGGAAAGCAGCTTCACAGAAAAAAAAAAAAAACCAAGACAAGCTGAACACGAACCAGCAATTTGTTCTTGATGCAAAGGAAGCCATGAGCACCTTGGGCTGCCTAGGAGAAGCATTGCCAGCAGGTCAAGGGAGGTGATCCCTGCCCTTTACGCAACCCTGGTGAGATCACGTCTGGACTGTTGGGTCCAGTTTGGGCTCCCCAGCGCAAGAAAGCACACTTACCAGAGTGAGTCCAGGAAAGGGGTCACAAAACTTAAGGGAATGGAACATCTGTCATACAAGGGAAGGCTGAGATAGCTGAGATTGTTTAGCCTCGAGAAGAGAATGCTCAGAGAGACCTTACCAATGTGTACAAATGCCTGATAGGGGGATGGAGTCTGATTCTTCTCAGTGGTGCCCAGGGACATGACAAAAGGCAATAAACACAAAGTGAAATAGAAGAAATTCCACTTAAACACTATAAAAAGCTTTTCTACTGCGACGGTGATTAAACAGTGGACTTGGTTGCCCAGGGAGGTTGCTGAGAGTCTCCACCTTGGAGCTATTAAAAACCTAACCGGACACAATCCTGGGAAGCTTACTTTAATCGACACCACTTTAATCAGAGCAGTTGGACTAGACAATCTCCAGGGGTGCTTTCCATCCTCAACTATCCTACAATGGAGATATCATTGCCATATTTATTGCGCAAAGTGAAAAGACAGGCCAGAGCGTTAACAAGAAAACAGTATTTTAGTGGATCTGGCACCAATGTCGCTACCAGATGAATTTATTGGTGCTTGCCCAGGAAGAAAATGCTTTCCAATTTCTCACATTGTCTCAATATATCAGCTTGATCAAGAATTTCCTGTGCTGCAAAATGTCTTGCATGATGGTAAAGCAGCAGCTTTCTCTGATCATCATCCAGCAACACATCAGCTGCACAGATAATGGATCTGGATAAAAGCTTCTGTGAGAGCAGGTCTGGGAGGACTAGCAAAAGTGATGGATTGCTGTATAGATGGGTTTACAACGTCCAATAACAGTCAGGCTTATAGTAGCATTATCACAGTCAATGGACATACAACCTGCTACATTTTTCTTAAGTACTATGAAAGGCTATTGTTGGAAGGCTTGATGTTCAATGGGTTAGAAATTTACGCTACCGCAATTATGCCTCAGATCCCCTTTAGAGCCTTTCTGAGTGGAGTCTGTCACAAAAACAAATAAACAAAAAAAAAAACCCTCACAAGAACCCAATTGGCAAAGATAATTAATTGTTGAGGGCTTTTTCCTGAAGGATTAATCACAGTTTCCAAGAAGACTATACCAAAAGAGCTATTTCTAAATATTCCATAGGCCAGAGAAGTACAAAACCAGAAAATGATCTGGTAACAGTCACAGAAGTATACAGCTGTTTCTTCCTTGCCCACTGTTACAGAGTATTAATATGGTGTCATTCTTAAGTATAACAACAGTTTGCCCATAGAATTGCCACACTCTTCTGAAACGGTGAGAAGATGACGACCTTTTAAAGTAGAAAAAGAAACTTTCTGGCATGTTCCCTTCTCCTCCACAGATATACCTTACTGGACCAAACACAACTGAACTTCTACACACTGGGATTCTTGTTTAACAAAATAAAATAAAAACCCCAAACATTGAACATAGATGATAGACTTCTATATAGAAAAATATCAGATTTGACTCTTGCAAACATCTAATAAGTGAATTCTCAGTCTGCTGTACTGCCTTCCCCCCATCAACATACAATTCTGTTCAGGTCAGAAATGTGTAATCACTGTTTGGTTGACCAAACAAAACAGAGGCAAGCAAAAACGTTTGGCTTATTCACAGAAATTAAATTGGTTCCCAGGTTGTTGCCTTTGTTGTTTCTTTTTGCATATAGAAGGAAATAAAAAGGTGTGTATTTCAAATGCTTTGAACGTTATCCAAGCCCTATACATACACACACACAAACAATTTTTTTAGTATTTAAGCAAGACAGTTAAATTCACAGGTAATTAACAAAATGCTCACTTTCATACCTGCTTTGTGAAATGGATAATAGTCCACTGTCAAGTAGCTGAAGGAAAGCTGCATGGCCCCTCCTGTTACACGTCTATTTGTGTCTGTAAAATAAAAGAATGCTCAGCACTGCAGACATTGTATTTAGGATGTTAGTTCTCATGTTGGTACATTCCTTTAAGCACCGAACAGCTACTTCATCCTCCCTTTTACTGACTCTCCTCACAACTTGATTATCTTGCCTCAAAATTTTCATTCAGGTGGTCTTCACTGGTTTCTAAACATCAGCTTGTAGAACTCTGTATTGTGTACTCAGTCACTACTAACAAATTGTGTATTGGTTTAAATGCTATTAAAAGACAACTCTTTGTACATACATTACTGCAGTTTTTCTGAAACAAAACTTTTCACACTGAATATATGATTACGATCAGTCATTCAAAGTGAACATTTACTTTTGAGAATATTACAAATATAATTTCTTATTTTAATTGATAAATATTGCAGTGAAGAGGTCTTCTGAGAGTCCTTTGTTCTGATTTCTCCAATGCTAAATTTAAACTTCATGGCCAAATTAAAGGACCAATAAAGAGATCTTACTAAGAATTATAAACCCGAAACTGCAGTAGACATACTGCATGTAAGCAAATACATCTCTAGCCATTCAACCCTACGCTCCGCTGCTCTGCAAGAATCTTCTCTTATCAGGGAAATACATTCACCAAAACCTAAGTTTTTCACACTTTTCTTCAGTAGACTTTGTATGCCTCTATAAATTTTTTCAGTGACTAGCCAGTTCCTTGGATATACACTGATACATCACTGTCTTCTGATCCCTTTAAAAGGCATGAAAGTAGTGTCAGTTGTCTTCATTTCCTGTTTATAAATATGGCACACTGCAATTGCCTTTCATTTTAAAAAGGTACAAATATTACACACAAAACTATAAGACCTCAGAACACTTGTTTCATTCTTTCAATTTGCCACAGAGCATATCAAATTCCCTAAATTAGTAACACAAAGAGGACTGTTCTTTTATTGGTCTGTATTGTATAAGGAGTATTACAGAAGCAGATTGTACAGTGACCCTTTCAAGCCACAGTAATGTTGCCACTGCATTCTTGATAACACAGTTAACTTATAATGTAAAAGAAAAAAACAGCAGTATCTATCAGACTGGACAGAATCAGTTTCTAGCAGATAGGAAAAGCACTGAAGCTATTAGCACTATTAGTAGGTTTTATTGCTTTCATTCTAAAATAATTACATTTAATAATGAAATGTTGTCCTCCTAGAGATACCTAGCTAATTTAAAATGTGTCTACAGACACCGGATGACAACTCTGAATATTTTTCTAAAATAAAGACAGACTCTTGATTAACATTACTGTATTCCTCAAAATGTCTTCTAAAGACAATTATGGTTCACAGGCATGCTACTTTAAAAAAAAAAAGTTACCTTTCTCTTTAGAATGGATATCATCACATATATGCAGGTCCAAATGGGAAATAACTAAGTGATGAGAAGTTTCCTTAACATCAAAATCATTAAACAATTTCACTATTGCATCGTTTTGATCCGGTGCTGCTGTTGTCTGGTTCGCTTTCACCTGCTGGGAGCTGGGNGTTATGGTTCACAGGCATGCTACTTTAAAAAAAAAAGTTACCTTTTTCTTTAGAATGGATATCATCACATATATGCAGGTCCAAATGGGAAATAACTAAGTGATGAGAAGTTTCCTTAACATCAAAATCATTAAACAATTTCACTATTGCATCGTTTTGATCCGGTGCTGCTGTTGTCTGGTTCGCTTTCACCTGCTGGGAGCTGGGTGCAGGGGCAGAGCTCTGAAAAAAATATTTAGTTATATTGATTTTTAAAGTTTACCCTTCCTTTCAAGCTTAAGTATCCTTTCACTCACTCAAAACAGTCCTTTCAAAGAGAGAGAAATCTGCACCATGTGCATTCACCTCGGATCACTACTGAGATTTAAGTGTGCTATTTTCGAATAAGGCTAAGTTAAGCTAATGGCTAGGTGTCGCAAAAAGGCAATGCCACTTTGTCTCTCATTCTCCCTTCCCAACACTTCTTTAGATCCCTGTCACTTGCTGCACTGGCATTTTTCTAACTTTTCTTGCAAGCTGTTCAGGGAACTAAACCAGCAGAACACCATTCATTTTTTGTTAGGCTCATTTCTGCTAGTTTAGTTCCCCAAACTGCATCACAATATGGTCAAATGTGAGCCAGCGCCAGTATCAGGGAACTGGTAAGATGTAAGCACAGGGAACTGAAGAACAGGACCTCCCTGCTCAGTAACAGCTAACCATTAGATTACTGTAGCAAAACCATCAAATCACATCGTAAGTCATCAGGACCACCACAAGAACTGAACTCTCCGTTACAGGACACTAGCTTCATTGTAAGAGATTTTATACAAGTTACTTTACTCAATCAGTCTTAGTAATAAATTATGTTTTATTTTTACAGGACTATCTTTTATCAGTGTATTTGTGCTGCTTCTTCACAGACAAGAAGTCCCTCTCCCCGACACTCACAAAGCTCAGTTGGTCTAGTCTGCTGTACATGCTGA
Organism: Steatornis caripensis; assembly: GCA_013398225.1. Lineage (NCBI taxonomy): Eukaryota > Metazoa > Chordata > Aves > Caprimulgiformes > Steatornithidae > Steatornis > Steatornis caripensis. The sequence goes on from VZSC01001930.1 coordinate 364,636, forward strand.
AAGACGACCAAGATTTACATAAGACTGTCTTACATGCAGCATCAATATCACATCTATACCAGCAGAAATATGTTAGAAATAGAATTATTTTTCACTCTATATTCCAACAAGAGAGCTGCATGAAGGAAAGGTTTTACTAAAAGCTAATTTTTCAGTACCATGAAAACAAACCGGACAAGCGCTTTAAATCATTCTAGTAAGCATATCTATCCACACATTGAGCTTATCTTACTGTGTCTTCATTATATTTTTTTTTAAATTTATAACTAGAAAATATTTTGAGAGCAAATTTACTAAACAGTTAATCAACTGTTAAGTAAATACAGAGGTCTAAACACTCTGTACGTGGATATTTCCTGCAATTAACATCAATACACAAACACTTGTAAAATAAACTATCTTTTATACTGCGGTGATTCATTTCCAATGTAATTTAAGATGTACAGCTGAATGAAAGAGAGTAACTGAACATTCTCTAAAATAAATTAACACACCTAACCACATTGTGTTGTATTTTAGAACGGCTACACTTGCTAATGGTATAGTGAGACACTCAATTATCATACCTGTGCTGTTTCAGAAGCCAAGCTTTTTCTCTGTTCTGTTGATTTCTCTATGGCTTCACTAAGAGATTTGGCATACTGCACCATGGCTTTCAACTGGGAATCAGTCAAAACCCATAGCAAATCATCCAGAATCAGGACCAGTTTTGATGCCACTACATTACAATCCTTTAACTGTAGAATAAAAAATTTAAACAAGTCAAACGGGTCCATTAAATATTTATATTTCTTATTTGAAATACAAGGAAAAAGTTTAATGCAAAAGCACACTTACCAAAAAGCAAATTTCTTTCATGTAAATAGCATCATAGAATCATTTAGGTTGGAAGAGACCTTTAAGATCATTGAGTCCAACCATAACAACAAACATATCTCTTATTTCAAATTGTATTTCTCTCATTAACTAAAAAGCATTTAAGATATAGTATATTTGTGCCTCACTTTTTAATTGTTTGGCATGCACTGGATATTAAACGGATGCATTTCTTTAAATGTAAGGAATGTAAATGTTGCCTGAATCTAGAGAGGTAAAACAACATACATCATCATAAATAAAGTTCTGCAGGCCAAATGATCTCATTAGTAGGACCTGTGCAATCTTTGAATTCTGCCTGCAATATTCCTTGTAAACCCTACAGTCTCAGTAATTATAGGTTATTTAAAATTTAGTTCAGGGTATTCTACAATTTATACGCCCTAAGTTTAAAACTTTTACAATGTGCATGTATGCATTAAGAGTATGAGTCAAAAATAAATTCGTAAAATAATAAAAGATTTCAAACTTTTCAAGTTTACCCTTCTTTTAAGCGTGACCCTAATTTTTGACTGGTTAGTAATCAGTCGAACTGGAGCACTCATGATTTCGTGCTTAGAACTCTGGATTGCATCTGCTTCTATTCTGATCATCTGCCAGTTGATTTCTTTAAAAGTCAAAACCTTTAAAGAGAGAGAAAAAGAAAAAAAATCTTTATGCAATATCGACAGTTTACTTACAATTAAGCATATGCAGGTGTGCATGCGTGTGTATGTTTATATCTGTACATATATACACACACACTCACGTGTCCTTAATGCAGAGCTATATAAACAGACCAGATACATGTCACTTGACACTTACAGGTGTCAGGACTTAAAGCCCTGATCCTTCTCTCTACCTCCAAAATGTCAAAGAAATGTTAAGCCAGTTCCAAGCAGGCAGAGGTAACAAGCAGCATTTAAAATATTCAGAAGAAAATGACGATCACAATTATTGTGTTCTAGGTTGCTTTGGGTAAAGGAAAAAAAGAAGATTGTGTAGTTTAGTTTCAAAATGCTAAACCTTAGTACATAGGAAAAGAGTGAGGAGGGAGGCAAAGCTACAGGATGGGAGAGGGTTTTGAAGTGTTTTATTTCAATTAAAGAGAAAGTTAAACATTGTATGCCACACAGACCCCACAAGCTTTGAATCCATTCTATCGATTTCTAGAAGACACGCAAGCAAATGTTAGAATAATGATACAAGAGCAGCAAGTACAGTTGGATACTGAACATCAGATACGGGAAAACGAGTGATTGTCCAGCAGCAACATCATGGAGAACATCAAATGAACAGAAAATCAAGAGGAAAAAATGTTAATTCTAGTTTCCCTAAAACTCCTTCCTATGTTGCTCTCTGAAGAAAAAAAGATCAGCCATGGGGAAAGTGGAACAGGGAAGAGTTTGTTTGGTATGTGTCTTATTTTTCAGCTGTCATTCTCCTTTCGTCAATTTGAAAACAGTACAGCCTATGTCCTGCAAATATACGCAGAGACTTAAGTACAACATACCCAATGTGTTTGGGGAGGAGGCGCACACAATGAAGTGAATAAGATGGGAAGGCACAGTGCAAAGTAGCCCAAAAAATGCTATTTGCAGAAAAGCAGAGTACCTACCATCCGCATCCAGGAGACGCAGCGTGAATGGAAGCTTCCAAAAAAAGTCTAAGGAGATTCCTCATTATGTTACAAGTGTTGCTACAGTGCCAACCTGAAAGCTTACTCCCTTAAAATGTAGTTTAGCACAAATTATCTTTATAGTACACTGTTGGTTTTGCTCTTTCACCTTGTAATGCAATTTACTGCTAACAAGTCATTTGCTACAGTTCCTAGAAATTTGTGTTTCCAGAATTCATTGCACTAAAAAGAAACACTCCTCAAGGAAAGCTCTGTTGTGTATGGGGAGACTATTCAGAACCAGATTCTTCTTTAAAAAATCACAAAATTAAAAAATATGGCAATACAAAATTCCACCTAGTCAAACTTTTATTTTTCCTCTTTAGACTTCATTAACACATGAGCATTAGCCTACAGATAAGCTGCAGGAAACTCAAACT
>VZSC01001930.1:371055-388225 GCA_013398225.1 Steatornis caripensis
TATATATATATATATAAAGTATACAGTCTGCATGTGTATAGAAATCTTAGGTAGATCTAACAAAACAAGTAATTTCTGAAAAGATATATTCTAGTATAATTTGCAACACATTGTACTATAGCAAAATTGTATGCTGCTACTGTATTCTTCGTACTTGAGGGGGGCCCTTACAAAAGAAGCTGGGAATTAAGGGAATGAGACACCTAAATCCTATTTTAAATGAAGGCTATATTTAAATAGCAGAACTATAACACACATTATAAATAATGCATACTAACAAGGGTGAAGAGAATGTGAACAAACCAAATGCAAAACCTTATTCCCAGCAACTGAATAAATCCAAGAATCCCCTGACTTACTTCATAACGTTTGTGACCTAAATTTATCATACAGGCTGCGAAGAAGGCTCTTAATGTAAGGCTTATAGTTCTGAAATCTTGTCCCATTGGAAGTTCATGCAAAACACAACAGTTAATATTACTTCCTTGTCTAGTTCTGTCTTTATACCACCCCTTCTGAATTCCTCCGTTTACCCTTTCTCAGACAAACCACACGAAAAAGCTCTGAACTCAATTTCAGATTTTTCACAACTCAACCTGGCCTACCTACTGGACTTCATTATCATATTGTGTTAATTGTGCCTGTCTTCATAATCCACTTGTTCCACAAACACTTCTGTGTGCTACTCTTATCCCTGAAATACCCTGACTACTACCTAGAAATTCATAAACTCTCTACTTTGGAGTTATTTATACTTCACTATATTGTGGTGCATAAAGTGAAGTGTTAGCTGTTAACAATAAATTTAGAAATTTTAGAATTATTTTCTCAGCTGTCTCAATGAATAACTTGCCTTGCAAAATAACAATACAGTAAAAAAACAACAACAAAAAAATAATCCCTTAGTTTGGGGATGGTGGGAAGTGGGAGGAAGCCAAGATTTCTCCTGGTTATCCTAGGATTTTTGGATGTTTTACCACTGTTTTAAGGTTTCTTAAATTAAGACCTTTGAAACAGTTCCCTTCGTGACATGACCAGTGCAAAGAACAGAGGTTTGAGGAGTTTTTGTAATATAAATAGGAGTTAATGAAGAACAACTGGATGTAGATATCTGCCTGTTCTTTTCTCACTGGCAACTACTGTACTTAGAGAAAAAACTGCTGCATAGCATCCCTGGGGCCTCAAAGAACTCCTCAAAATTATATTGTTCATCATATAGAAACAGGAATTTATTATAAACAAAGATAATTTAATATTTGCCACTATATTAACAGAGGGATTTTCACAAAGGGCGACTCAGCTCAGCTTTGGCTGGGCAAGTGGGTTCTAGTTACCTCCTAAGCTGTGCAAACAGAGGATGCTGTTCCAAGTTAACTGAACTCTCAGGAGCAAAAATATCCCCACCAAAATAGCGCAAGTTCAGTGATATAACAAAGTGCTGAAGTTGGACGTTTAGGCCATTAAATTCACCTTCCTTTAGAGGTCAAAAAGGTTGTTGTACAGTCTGCCATTGAAGAGTGAACTTTTGTTATCCACTTCCATTTAATGCACTTGTTCAAGGAAAACTTTATATAAAAAAGGTGACCTTGAAAGTTATCTTAGCCTCAAAGATTGCTAATCTAAGTTCAATACAAGCAAAGTAAACAATCAGGCCTTGCTACAGTAGGTCAAAGTACGTAATCTTTAAGATAGCACGGCTTAAACCGATTTCCTAATTCGGCAGTTGCGTCTTACAGTCAAGAGGCTGAATCATCCCACTGCAGCATTACCACAATTTAGGCTCTGTGTGTCAGGAAGAAGCTGTACAGACATTAGCACATCACAACTGGGTCACTAGCAAATGTATCAAGTATTTAAAACAACATGTTTTTTCCAAGTCTGATTCAGAACTAAGAAATTACAAGCACATTCAGGAATTCACTGCAAGACTGGGAAGCATGACAGTTAAAGAAATATTCATTCACAAGCATACACAATTAAGAAAGCTTAGCCACCATCAAGCAAATTACTTCTGGTGTCACCACATTTCTTAGTATACTTAAAAATAAAGAACAAAATTAAACAAATGGAACAATTAGCATTACTTCTATTTGTTGTTGAGTCCTGTTTACATATTTTACATCCTATTTATATCCAGGCTGAATCCTAGGCTGTTACAGAAGCCCTGTAAATGTTATGTGTATCAAACCTGCTATATCTGAGGTCATTGGGTAGAGTACAGATGTAGAATAGAAAAATCCTTAGAAAAGATAGCTCCACAAGACAGGCAGGAACCTGTAAAAGGGCTAGGTGGACTAATAACTACCCTTCAAGTGAACCCAAATTAAGATGCAATGACTGAAGAACATAACAGAAATTAGCTAACAGTCGAACATTATAGTGCCGATGCCCAAAGCCACAGATTGAAAAAAAAAATAAAACCAACAAACCTACCAAGAAAAACATTAAGGCGTTTTGTCTTGATCTGCCACTACCCAGAGGACACATAGTAAAGGCCATTTAACATTTCAAGTTATTTCTAGAGTCAAGTCAAGAGAACTATATAAATATTTCAGATAAATTCTGCTACACAGAGTGTATTTAGGAGTTGATCTCAGAACTCACCAGAGAGATGGGATGTGTTTTCAATTTTGTCCATGGTATCTGCAAGAGAAAATATTATTCTAAAGCAAAGTAAATACTAAAAATACAGTAAAATAAAGCATTTGTTTAGAATGTGGTTTATGTATACAAACTGTATTTATAACTCCTGAACTCAGAATACTACTGTTCAAAATATCAAGTTTATCTGAAAATACTGTACATTTATGCACACACATGAATTTACCTTAGATGTTAAAAACAGAACTTCAAAATCTACTTATCACTGAGTAGAAAACAGAGGAACAAAATAGAATCTGTCTCTCTAATACTGAGTTGTCAAGCATCAGAAAAAGCAACAGTGTCTTCCACATTCTTTCCTTTAAAAGGAAAGAAAATACACATTTACTCTGTTGGCCTACAAGTAACTGAATGCCTGCAACAAAGCATCACGTTCACTGCATTCAGAAAAATCAGGACAATCTCCATATGAAACATGCTTAGAAAGTTCCATACATAGTTCAGCCGTTCTTTTCAAGCTTGGGTCTGGATAGTTCCATTATCACTATACATATGTAACTCCACCCACAAGTAATAAAATAAAATTTTAGAGAGATGGAAACGGCAAGCTGCAACCCTATATACTTCTGGAAATTTGCAGGAGATCTAACTGGTTTATAAAAATTCAANATAGAACAGCTGCAAAAGTTTGACCAGATCATAACTTGTCAAAAACAAGCCAGAGTTTAATTTCTTACTCTCAGAGATGGTATACCTTGCTTCCATTCTTAGCAGCCACGAGGACCAAAAAAGCAATGTCTACTAGATATAGAGTGTTTCCACATTTCCCACAGAGACCAGAATCCCTTGGAAAGATATTTTACGAAACAGGAAAGGAACAAGAGGGAAAGTAATAGAAAGAGAGAGGTAAAGAGAAGATATAACACATTAGATAAAAGAGAGTAATAAATAATTATAGTAGAGTAATTACCATGGGGAACTCATAGAATGGTTTGGGTTGGAAGGGTCCTTAAAGACCATCAGGTTCCAAACCCCCTGCCATTGGGGGCATGGGACACCTTCCAGCAGACCAGGTTGCTCAAAGCCCCATCCAACCTGGCCTTGAACACTGCCAGGGAGGGGGCATCCACAACTTCTCTGGACTGTTCCAGTCTCTCACCACCCTCATCAGGAAGAATTTCTTCCTACTATCTAACCTAAGTCTACCCTCTTTCCATTTAAAACCATTATCCTTCGTCCTATTACTCCATGCCCTTGTAAAAAGTCCCTCTCCAGCTCTCTTGTAGGCCCCCTTCAGGTACTGGAAGGCTCCTGGAGCCTTCTCTTCTCCAGGCTGAACACCACCAGCTCTATCAGCCTTTTTTTCACAGGAGAGATGCTCCAATCCCCCGATCATCTTCATGGCCTTCACCTAGACCCACTCCAACAGGTCTGTGTCCTCATGTTGGTGGCCCCAGAGCCGGACATAGTACTCCGGGTGGGGTCTCATGAGAGCGGAGTATATACAAGCTTTTATCTCTACCCCTATTTCAGAACATGCAGGAATAAATTCTACTCAGAACAACAACAAATTTAAAAAAAAAAATCACTGCTTATTTTAATTGTTTCTGTACATATTTCATGTCATCACATGAGAAACAAAAATTAGTAGGAAATTATTGGTGGTAACATCTTTGGTTTTCGCTAAAAATTTATCAAGCACTCATCTCAATTTTCTATTTATACAAGGTTGCTTGAAAGTTTACAGAGACAGAAGGGAAAAAAGAATTTCGCTAATTACCAGTCTGGCACAATAAAATACTCACCCTAATGGATGCTTTATTACAAAAGACTTTGTTTATAGCAAGCCACGTTGGAAGATCCAGCATGTTCTGAAGCACCTCCTGATCCAGCTCTAAATTGGTTAGCTGACCTTCCCCCTTTAATGTGCTCAGGTTGATCTTGTCAGGTGAGAGATTCTTGGTGAACCTAAAAACAAACATGTAGCTTAAGTAAATGCATATAAAGTAATCAGAGCTCTCCCACATACAGCTGACTATTTAACTTCAAGCAATGGTCTGCTGATGAGCAAATCATCTTAGGTTCAATTTCACCCTGAAAAGAAATGGCACCATGGAATTGCTTTGTCCTTCTAAATTCTTGCATCTTGTTAACTCCATTTACAAATACATAAAATCAAATATATTACAAGATATCTTCTAATTTGTCCACCACCCAGAATAAAAAATTCTTGATTCAAACTATTCAACCCTTTATTTTAAACTGCATAAAGTAGAAGTGAATTCATTTCACTCATCTTTAGTTTTTCAAAAGGAGAAAAAAGAAAAATTCAAAATCTCTACAACTTATACTGTCATTCTTAGAGCAAGCAGCAGTGCCTTAGTATTCACTCAGGAAGAGTCACAAAAAGCTACTCCTTATAAATAGTACCTTTTTATAAATATTTACAGTTAACTTTTTAAAATGAAATGTTTTATTTACAACATTCATTGGGTTTAATCATAGATTTTAATAACGTAAATTAGAAATATACACACACACATAGCAGCATGGTGTATATAAAATATTGGATGAAAACTTGAAAGCTCAATCTCATATACAGGGGCTAAAAAATATAACTATTTAAAAGAGTATATATTCAATAAATTTCACTATACTTCACAGGCGCTATGATTTGCTGATATACTGGAACAACCTATGCGACTGTGCCAAAAGGTTCACATCCTTGTGAGAGAACAAGACAAAAATCATGGGTACTCTGCCCTCAAATTAACAGCTGTAGCGTTGTATCTACCACAAGCTGAAGAATAGGCTATCCTTAATCACGCTCGCATTCTACCATGGAAAACTGTTTCTGCTCATGAATTGGGTCTAATTTTACAAGATTAGGTAGTAGAAAAGACTACTGTTTGCATTACATTTTACAACACTTCCCACCAAAATCTCCCCATGCCAATATTCTGCAGGCAGAGAGCAAAGGGGTTTGTCTGTCCACACCCATGGAACATCACCCTGAAGCAACGCCCCAGGAGATGCAACTCCAACATTTCCTTGCGATTCAAGAGATCAATTTCTAACCAACTACAAGGTCCTTATTAAGTCAGATACTCAGGGGGAGATGGTGGAAGAAGATGAAGAAGGCTGGCAAGGTCTTCCTCTTAACAGTTTTCAAGTGTGGCTTGAAACATGGCAGCTGTTTTCTCAGCCCAACTGCTCTACTGCATTCTTGTGATGGTAAGCTTTGGAAATGCATTTACCCTGCCTAACAAAAGGCAAACATCCATTTTACCACTCCTATGAAACATTCAGCCAGACACCATTAACTTACAGTTTCATCACCTGTCACTTTAATCACGAAGAGCAACTCTCAAAGACCAAGACATCTGGAGGTGCAGGAGCACAGGGGAAGAAGCTTGTTCAGAAGTAAAAGTTCAATTAATTTTATTTTTTTTTTTACTATATCAAGTCTGAAATTATTCAGGATGTATTTGCAAATAACATAGACATAGACATAACATGTCCCTTATGATAGAAGTATTGCAGTTGTTTCTGGTTTGCTTATAAGGCACAAATTATCCAGAAGGAATGAGCTTTGATTAGTGAAAAATATATTTTAATGATTTCAGTACTAAAAATATATTAAGATAAGGCTATTGACAAATACATTTACTTTGACAACTAATGAACTTCTAAAGACTCAATTTAGAAATATTATGAGGGGAACAAAGGACTTAAAATTATTTAATTTTCTGGTTACCCTTCTTTGTTCCTTTTAATGAGAGAGAATAATGAAAACAGCTGAATAACCTGCCTCAGTAAAACATCCATTCAGTAACTGTAAAATACAAAGCCTCCTACCTCTGAAATCATATTGACAAGTCTCATCTGACTCAGCTAATTCAAATTCCTAGAGGGAAAAAAGCAGCCATTGAACGTTTTCAGTCACATCACAGTATCTCTCACTCTTGACTTGCTAGATGAGGGTCAACATAAGAATCACCATTTGGTGTTAAAGTCACATTTATACAGTGAATGTCAAAACACTCTGCCATTACACAAACACATAGTCTCCTGAGACTCGTGCTCTGTGGACAATGTCCCCCTCAGGGTTCCCGGTTGCAATGCCACACCAGAAATGACACCCAACTTGGGGACAGATCTAACCATAATCTTGGTCTCAACTGCAGACACGTCACAGTGAAACCCTGAGGATCTACAGGAATGTGTTTCCAAACTTCACAGTGAGAAAGACACCAAAATACCATTAAGGAGGAGAGAATGGAGACAGCACAGCCAATCTTGAGTTAGTTCTGACATCCTTCAACCGACAAAATAGGAGCCAGCCCCTCCCAACAAGGCGTGGAAGGACAGGGAAAGCAATCTCAACAAGGACCATCATCCCTCCCTCTATACATTTTTTTAAAAAATTCTTCTGAGAGTGCTGCTTTGAATTTGTTACCTCTCCTGAAGTCAGTGAAAGGAAAAATGCTCTGAGTGCTGCTCCATTCAGCAGACTGATGTAAGAGGATATCTACAGTTAAGACTTCAAGAGTCACGGAAAATAACTCTTAAAAGATGAGTTGTGAGAAGGTATTTCAGGTGTAGGCACATCTATCAGCAGATCTCTTCATTCCACTTCCACGGCTGGAATGTGACTGATGAGTGGATGATGGGGAGACTGTAGTGTTTCCCTAAACCCCATAGTAACTTCATAATATACAACAACCACTTCATAATATACAACAACCACATCTGCTTTGTCTATCATCTGCTTTGTCCAGAGCCAATTTTCCACTGAGGATGCCAACGCTTTACGTTTCTGTGCCAGTTCCCTGCTCCTTCTAAACTCAGTTGTTTCATAAAATACACTTTTTTTTTGTCTGTTGGATATTTTCAGCACTTTAGAACCATTTCATACTACTCAATATAACAGGAAAACCTTTTAGTTTTACACGGTAGCCTCTAACTTAAAAAATAAGAAATTAGAAGTTGACCTATTTGGGCAGCTAGCCCTGAAAAACACAATGTGATCATACCCATTAGTTAGAATTTACAAGTATTCAGATCTTCATGCATACAATTAAAAGAAGAGCCAAACGACAAAAAGAAGAGCATTTTGAATTAAAAATAAAAAAAAGCTTTGGGGCAACAACAGCTATCCAAATGGTAGGACATGCCCCACTGAGCCACGCTACTTAGACTTTTCTCTCTGGTGTGCTTCACACTTGGTCAACAGAGACTCAGGGAGAAGATGTACCACAGCCACCCTGATGTGTGTCTAGTACAAGGTCTACCGAACTTGCCATGAGTTGGTATAATCACTGACAAAATTGTTATCCAGATAAAATCTGCAATTTAATATTTTAATGCTATTAACTTTTAATTTTATTATTAAATTAAATTGTAGCATTATTCTAAAAATGTCGGTGGTAACAATGCCTTGGATATGTTTTCAAATATTTATTGTCAAGCAAAATTTAAGGAAGGGGCAGAACGGCTGTGGAGGCTAGCAAGTCATCTCTACATCTAAAGAACTACCATGTCTCTTAGTACTGTAAGCTGGAATGCTTAATTGCTTGAACTTTGAGAACTTATTAGGCTACCATATTTATGACACAATTTTAATGTAAGTAGAGAGGTACCTCCCATAAAGTTAGGGCAGAATCTTGTTATTCTGAATATGTAGTAATTAGAAATCTTTGACCATGTCATGATATTTCATGATGAGAAATTTTCAACTCGGGAAAATCATTTAAGAATTCCCTATGAGCTTTTCACATAACTACTCAGAATTAACAACGCCACCAATTTCATAATATGCACACATTCTTCTCTATGACTTGGTACAAGCAAGCAGCTCCCTCCCAGCTTGCCGTTTGCTTTTCACCCTGGTGTTCATTCCTTGAGTTAGTTATTCCTTAAAAACTGGGTCAAACTGGGAGCAGAGGGCTCAGCAACAGGGCCATTTCCCTGCACAACATCCCATGAACTCCTGACCAATGCTCCTTTTCTAGGGAACGGACTGAGTGTTAATACCCACTACTCAGTACAAGATGCGAATNTATTCCTTAAAAACTGGGCCAAACTGGGAGCAGAGGGCTCAGCAACAGGGCCATTTCCCTGCACAACATCCCATGAACTCCTGACCAATGCTCCTTTTCTAGGGAACGGACTGAGTGTTAATACCCACTACTCAGTACAAGATGCGAATAAAGCAGAACAGAGAAAAGTAAAAGGGACAGGCAAGAGGAACAGAAATAAAATAAAGGACATTGTTAAGTTCACCAAAGCTTTCCGTCATACTGTTTTGCTGTGGCAGTAAAACATCACTGTTACTGAGGCAATACATATTTGGTTTGCTAATACCACAAGATATTCTTAGCAAAAATGTTTTCACAGATGTAGATTCAATTTCACAAACTACCCTTCCTTTCTCAAAACACAGGACGCCAGGTTTGAATTACTGTATCTGACAGCGTCATTTTCGATTCAGTTCTGTAAGGTAGACCAATATTATAAAATACTTGATGCTTTAAAGGCAAGAATCAGAAATATGAAGTTATCAATATCAAAACCAACCTGAAACAGCTCCCTTGTGATCATATATATACACACACACACTCTCTCTCTAAATGTTACTATGCAGTTAGATAGATGGTTCAACTTTAATTTAGAGAGTAGACTGATAGTTTAGTAAAAAGCGTGAAAGACTGCACGATAACAGCACAGTAGTAAGAATCATATGTACGGTACTAAGTGACAATCATTGCATTTTTTCACAACCACAACAGTTCTTTTAGTTCTTTTCTCTTTCTAAAAGAACTGAAAATCTATGCAGAAGATACATTTTTTTCTCCTCGCACAAAATATATTTTTTCTCAATTTTTGTTTGTGACAACACAGGCTTCAAGCTCTGAATGGAGCATTCCACCATGCTTGCAGAGAAGATGGCCAAGAAGTGACACTAGAAACAAAAAATAACCAAAAAACAGTAGACAGAGGAAAACACTTCTCTGAAAGCACAAGCTTATGGCTTGTGTAATGAAGGCCACAGACAACAAGAAGCTTAGAGCAGTGCTCCACAAAGGTTTGGGGAGAATACCAGATGCCTCGCCAAGTTTGTCAACGGAAACTCCAGCCTCTGGACCTAACAGAGGAATAATGGAAGCCTGGATTGCATTTGGACATGAGACTCTGAGCTGTTTTGCACATCTACTGAATATAAAATCTCTTCCACCTGGCTCAATCACATAACTCCCTTGCTTTTTAAAAAAATCCCTTCAGTGATTTGAGCCTACGTGTATGCTCTAATCATGACAGACTATTAAATCGCAGTATGTGCCACATGTTTTTCTTATCTCCTTGTTATGAACTACAACTCCTTAAAAAGATGTATGGATCAAAACAACAGGCTCTGAAAAAGGGCACGCAGCCTAAGAAGCACTGGCAATTATACCAATAACAAAACAGCATAAATGAAACAGAATGACAACTGTTCCTTTGCTGTTTTACCTGGCTGAACCATGTTATTAGATCACGGAGGAACTCTATACCAGTTCAAGAGCAAGAAAAACAGTCTTTTTTCAATGGAGTTTCTGAGGAAGATATTGGCTTCCCATGACTAGGTAACAGAGATAAGGAGGTCTACTATCATTCTGCTCACTGTACCACTTCAAATTTTAAGACTTTGCATTTAAATAGAATAGGAACAGAACTCTTTGTCAAATCTGCCACAGAAACAAAGCATTGGGATCTCCACAGTGTGTACTGTTACGAGCGAGTTCCTCTCATCCACTGCAACACCACAAATCAAAGCTGATTTTCAATAACTGGTTTGATCTGAAAAAAAAAAAATCTAAACCCCTCCCATCATTAAAAAAAGAGTTAAAAACAGAAGTCACAGCAAATAGCATGCTTCAGGTAACATAACAATTTCCTCTCTCGTATCTTCTTTCCTCCAGCCAGAAGAAATACCAGTGTCTCAGGAACAGAACAGTATCTGCAAATACTGAGTTCACCAGCATTGCTATGCTTTTGCCCTTGGCAGCACATCATTAGTTAAGTCCAAAGTACAAAGATGCTTAGATCTATTGAAGGCAGCAAGGCCTAGATGAGAAAAAGACAGGCTTCCTAGATTAAAAAACAATTCTACATACCAGTAACATTAAGCACAACGACATTCAGAAGCGTTCTTACTAGCATTCCCTTCTTGTTCCAGGTATGACAGGAGACAAAAGAAAAGGTGAGACAGACTACAGTCATACAGAACTAAAGATTTCGCTGCCGTTAAGTGAATGGCAGACAGACTAAAGACAGACTTTACAAATGCAACAAGTGATTGACCTGTATTAAAACAGTAAGGCAATAGTTAAATCCGTGCATGGATGTGATAGACCAGGGGAAAAAATAAACAAATATAAAAAACAAGCTTCTGTAAAAGGTGTCTATTTTAATCCTTCTGATCCACAAAACAAGATTAGAATCAAGCAACTGATATCTTCTCTTGGTACTTTAAAAAACTTGAACCAAAAACCATCACAAAAGCTGCTACAAAAATTAACTACACAGTAAATGCTTAAAGTCAGTAGAAACTGGTCAGAACAATGCAAGCGCAACAATATCTAATATGTCCAAAGGATACACAGAAATCCAAAGGCATTGAATATATTTAGTAATGCCCTACAGAAAGTTGGTGAACTGTGAAGTAACAGAAACCTTTTAGTAAATCCTGGCTGTCCTAGGGATGTTCTAATTTTAATGCAGTGTATTACAGTAGTATTTCACCCAGCAAGAAACCATTAACTGTTGTTTATGTAAGATTTGGAGTAAATGACTTCCAGCTCCACAGGCTGAGTTAAAATCTGTAAAAGTTGACAGGTGACATTAAAGTCACATTCATCAAGTCCATGGAAAACTGACCTTCTGAGGAAACCAAGACTTCAGGAAATGGCTTTGCAGCAACAGCTGACTCATTGATGATGCAAGACACTGAGCACCTGAAGATATAATTCATGAAAACTACTGGGTTCTAAGTGAAAGATATGTTTTTAGGAAATAAAACTGGAAAATAAGAGAAAATTGATGAAAAATTGCCTGGGATACATGACAGTTAAAGTACTTCTATGTACAAAAATGAATGGTAAGTAGTGCTAAATATCACCACAAAATATGATGGCATGTCCTCATTTTGGACACTATATCCATTCTGAAAATATTAGAACTAATTTAGAAACAGAGAGGATAAACAAAAACATTAATGACAAATTAATGAACACTGCACAAAGTTAATTGGATGCTTGTTTATCTTAACATAAGAACAAAAACACACACGAAACTAAAAGAGAACACATTTAAAGCCAGTAACAGGAAACACACATTGTAGAACATTTTAATGCCCATGAAAACATCAGGATAGGACACAGTACCAAAATCAAAAGCTTAAAAGAATGTAAAACAAAAAAAAAATCAAGGCACTTGTGGTAGGGTTTGTAGGGAGAGGTAATACCTTTTATGCCTACAATATAGTAGGATTAACCGGACACACTCTGACACACAAACACTTAAGGCATTTACTTAAGAATATTCACAGTACATTAGATTGAAAATTAACACTTCCGAAGATAAATTTTAGTATTTCTGGACAAAAAAACTCCCGCAAACAATGGTACTCTCACAGTCTGTACCAAGAAGAGAGCACTGCCATAGCACTGTAAAAATCTCACCACCATCAGCAGCCAGTGGGTAACCAGTAGGCAAGTCTATAATGGACCTAACTTCGGTGGTCTGAGAAGCTATCCTCCCACTTTTATCCAGAAGTCACCTGTATCAGCAATGGAATCCCAAGTACCATGCAGTTTCCTCCCAAGAGGCCCTACCAATAGATGAACTGCAAGGGCTACCACCCCCTTATTCTGCAATCTATACAAAATCACAAGAGACTCCTAAATGGCAATACCAACAGCAGCAGCTACACTTGTCACCAGACTTTTCAAGTACACCCCTCACTACCTGTGATACCTGACTGGCACCTTCTTACACCCTCCAACATCAACTTGTACAGGAGAAGGGTATCACTCCTTTACCCACGGGTAATATGGCCACCCCACGTGAATGCCTCCATGCTCTATCTAATCACACCTTGAACTTCTACAGAATTGTCAGGTGTGTATTTGGTGGCTGAGTGCAAGATGGAGAACTCTGCACGGCGTGCTGGATGTCCAGTGTGGAGAGGACCTGCATGACCTGCTGCGCAGCATCTTGCAAAAGTGCTCAAGGGCCAACCCTCTGGAGTGGGACAGGGCATTCCCCTGTTTGCACACCCAGCCTGGACCTACTGCTCTCAGCTGGCCATGACATAGCACTCCAGGCAAGCCCAAAACACTACCCACAACCCTATAGCTCCAGGTGAGACTTTGCAGGCTACTGCACAGGACCTGAACAACCTATCAGCCCTTTTGACCTATCACAGTCTAAAGAGATCTTCCTTTCCAGGCAAATCACTAACTAGGACCCTGACTCAACAACCAGCCCATACTTGCGCACCATCCTCCTTATCTCTCCCACTCTGGGAGGTTGGGTGCTGAACAGGACTTCTGCTTTGCTGATGCTTTACAAATAATTGCTTCCATTTCATCACGACGCAGAAGGGCTTCACCGTGGACTCCTACTCCAGCTGACTTCCTGAAGACAGCTTAGCACACTCATCCATTCACCCTGAGACCCATTCCGTACTTTCTCAAACACTTGATATCCCCACCAACTCTCTTTAACTTGACAGTATATAAAGCTTCCTCTAGTTAATTCTGTAACAATACATACAGGAAATCATTTTCTTTCTATTTGGAAAAACAGTACTGGTTGCTTTTTGGGTACAGACAGAACTGAAACAGCTGCTGTCATCAAGGGCTGTTATCTAATTATGTGTCATGCAGCAGATTTGCTCAGACATAGTCAAGCACTGTACATAAATGAGGACCTCACACTGCATGAATGATAATCATTTTGTAAGGAAAATATTGCTCAAGTAGTTTCTGTTTCATTTACGGTACATCCTCACACATACCAATATTAACTTTTCTATTCTGTGAGTCTTTTCACACATCGTTTACACAAGCATAGAAATGATCAATATTATCAAATCCAAAAAACTTGTTTCAAACATCACAATCCTATACACGACAGACCTTAGCCTATAACATAAAATCCTTATTATACTAAAACATATGTGGCAAAGTATATGCAATTTCCATATTGCAGGCAGCAAAAATAACACATCAAGTTTTGAGAATTTTCTTACACTTGATAATTATTACATTGTGCTCAAAACACAACATTCTGTAACTAATGCAAAGAAAAGCCACTTGATGCAAAAGAATTTTATAACCTTAAAATCAAGCAATAACAGTGCAGTAAAAGCATTACAACATCTGCCTTTTGAAAACGACCTCATTTCTTTATGTGACATTAGCAGGTATCTTTTTAATGCTAACTAATCAGCTCTCACAACAAAATTAGATTTTTTGGTAAGACATTAACTATAAGGACTGTTTTAATTTTTTTAAAAAATCAGTTATTCTCTTACGTAAACTAGGTAAAAAGCTGACCGATCATTCAAAAATCTATCAATACAGAGGTAATAAACATCAAGTCACAAAAACTAATTAAGTGGGTGTAAACGATAAACAGCAAATGTCAAATAGCCTAAAGATACTGAAAAACACCTAGACGATTACATTTAGGAAATACACATAAAGGTATGNCATTCAAAAATCTATCAATACAGAGGTAATAAACATCAAGTCACAAAAACTAATTAAGTAGGTGTAAACGATAAACAGCAAATGTCAAATAGCCTAAAGATACTGAAAAACACCTAGACGATTACATTTAGGAAATACACATAAAGGTATGTTTATAATGGGGTTGCTGGTTTACTTCACAAATGAGTTTTGCAGATTTAGTTTAGGACTTAAAAAAACCCAACAAACCAAACCCAAAACATATAGCTGCATAGCAAACAATTATTTTTTGCAGAATTACAAGTTACAAAAACAAACAGAAGAGAGAGAAAACCAAATTAACATTTTATAGAGCTCATTTCACTCCCAAATTTGTATAAATGCATACCACCTCTTACATTTACTCTACAAAGGTGGGAGAGGGGAAGTTACCTGAGGGCAAGGTATTCAGACAAAAGGCCCCTATTCCTGGTGAAAGCAAGTGGTCAGTTGCCACGGCTTCCGAGAAGCTTCTGGTACGCATTTTGGTAGTAAGGATATTCACAGCAAACCAATCTCCATCAGAGCCAGCTGGGATCGCTGCAGGGAACGGGACACAGGGGACACACAAGGGATCAAGTTCAAAGGGAAAAGAGGAGTGATACAATAATGTAAGAGAGTTTTAGCTGAAGATAACTGCAGTTTCAACAGTTTGTTACACATCATGACATTACAGAACTAAAAAGGAAATAGACCTGTGTACAACGGTAGATTCCCATGAGAATATGCCTTGCTGTCTGACACTACAATACTGCAGCCAGGTTTAAATGAACAGCTTACGGAGAAAATTTTAATCATGCAGAAAAGCTCCATGTAATATAGCCAAGTGGTTTCAGATATACTCAGTAAGTATATTTGGAACGCGAGAAGGAAGATAGCCCGGAGATGCAGCACAAGATGTTTTTATTTTATTTTGAAATGGGAGACAGCTTTTCAATTTTGTTTTACCTAGCCTGAGATTCCTCAGCCCACGTTATTTGCTCCCATTCACGGTGTCTCAACTTCACCTATTCACAAGTCCCACTAAAGAAACATGACTCCACAGAGGTAAGGGAACAGGACTTGTTGTATTTGTTTTTGGAGCTGTGCTACAAAGACCTGCACGCTTTTCACATTCTGATTTTGCAGGCTGTGAAAATTTAGTACATCAAGCTTCTTANAATTTTGTTTTGGCTAGCCTGAGATTCCTCAGCCCACTTTATTTGCTCCCATTCACGGTGTCTCAACTTCACCTATTCACAAGTCGCACTAAAGAAACATGACTCCACAGAGGTAAGGGAACGGGACTTGTTGTATTTGTTTTTGGAGCTGTGCTACAAAGACCTGCACGCTTTTCACATTCTGATTTTGCAGGCTGTGAAAATTCAGTACATTAAGCTTCTTAAAAATTGAAAAATAGAATATTTAATTTGGCAGGCCATATGGNTATTCACAAGTCCCACTAAAGAAACATGACTCCACAGAGGTAAGGGAACGGGACTTGTTGTATTTGTTTTTGGAGCTGTGCTACAAAGACCTGCACGCTTTTCACATTCTGATTTTGCAGGCTGTGAAAATTTAGTACATCAAGCTTCTTAAAAATTGAAAAATAGAATATTTAATTTGGCAGGCCATATGGTAATTAAAAAAAGAAATTTTTTGTTAACTGTCTTCACTTTGAAAAGATATGTCAGCCTAAATATAATTAATTCCTACACTTTTATCCTTTGGGGTACAATAAAACGCAAGCATTTGGACAGTGCCCTTAGTAGGCACTTTGTTGGGATATTTGAACAACGTTTAAGAGATATATCACTAAAGTGAATTACAGACACCTAGTTACTAATTACTATTTTTCTACGGTCTCCAGATCCCCAGCAATGGGAGAAAGTACAACATGAAAATTGTTCCAGAAGTGAGCAACCATGTAACTTCCAGATTGCCAGGCAGCTGGATCCCAAGGTTGCTTCTTTGCGAGTCAGATAACAGAAGCCACCAACTTCTCCGAGAAAACAAAGGCTCTGGTATTCTCAAGCTGCATGGCAGAGCTGCCACAAAACCTGTGCTTTGGGCATGCTTCACACAGCAAGGCTCCTACATTCACGTAGGGGAGCCAGGAAGTACTAAAAGCCACAGCCCGAGTTGGAGCTCTTCTCTTACTTTCCTGTTTCTTCTCATGCGAAGAGGAGAAAATGAAGAGATCTGAACCCTGGTTAGCACCAGCTCCACAAAGGTGTACAGCAGAACTCCTGTGGGAGCTACCGGATTGAGAAATGTGGGTTCCTCCACAAGCAGCCAAAAACTAGATATGTTGTGTAATTACTTGCTAGCAATTATTCTCTTGATCTGCAAAAATCTGGGAAACAAATCACTTTGTGTAAGCCTGTATAATTCCATTAACATTTCATCAGCAATTATCTAATGTCCTTTGCCCAATCTGCTCGTACAAGAAAGCAGAAAATAAAAGAAAATACACCGGAACGAGCACCTCTCACTCTGAAAGTTATTTAGTATATACTTTTACACCCCTTTGATATTAAAAAAAAAAAAACACCAAGGCTTCAGCAGGAGAAATACCAAATTTCAAAAAAAATGTAACTGTAGGCTTTGGTTTGATTCTTACATACTCCATAATCATTTCATCATAAGACACAATGTTATTCCTTACAGGCCTTATTTAAATACACTTTTTCCTGAGAATGTTTCACACCAGCATATCAGCTACTTGAGCACAAAACAACCTTCAACATTGTTTTCATTCTGAAACTTATTTCCCAGTAAAAATATGGTGAGAATAATTTAAAGAAAATCAT
>VZSC01001930.1:404975-420002 GCA_013398225.1 Steatornis caripensis
CGGCACAGCGGGCGGCGGGGGGCTCGGTCCCTGGGGGTGGCGGTGCCTGAGCGCGAGGGAGTCCCCGGCGGCGTTCGCTTGTGCTGGCGGCGGGGGCGGGACCGGGGCGGGTGGTTGCTCAGTGCGGGGTCGGGGTGGCGGTGCTGCTGCCGGTGCTGCCGCTGGGTTTGTTTATCCAAAAGGCGTCTCACCTGCCCTGGAGGCGTCAGAAATTGGAGCTCTCCCTCGCAATTCGCTGCAATACAGTAATTAAAACCAAAATACAGCAGTAAAAATACCACTGAAAGTTTACTATTTAATAAAGTAGTGATTTAGTAAAGAATAGTGGTGGTTTATTGAAGACGGTGATTGTGTCTCATACTGTGATGCATAGGAAACTTCCCCATCTCTTCCAGCGTTATTCCCAACTGTCAGTTCAGATCAAAGACTGCACGCTTGAAAACCTTTACAGCAAATCAACTGGATGAAATTAAAGATCCCTCTGGTCTTTTTTATATTCTCCCTTTTCAGAAAGTAAGTAAGATATCCTGAGTTAACATTATAGCCAAATGTAAATTGGTGTTATAAGGAATACTTTTCATAAAATATGCCCCAACTGTAGGTTTATATGCAGTATCATACAAGAATCAAGCTCAGATGTGTAGAGTTTAACAATCATTTAGGTTGGAAAAGATCCTTAAGATCATTAAGTCCGCTATCCTAGCACTGCCAAGTCCACCACTAATCCATGTCCCTAAGCACCACATCTACATGTCTTCTAAATACCTCCAGGGATGGTGAATCAACAGCTTCCCTGGGCGGCCTGTTCCAAAGGTTGACAACCCTTTCGGGGAAGAATTTTTTCCTAATATTCCATCTAAACCTGCTCTGGCACAACTTGAGGCCCTTTCCTCTTGTCCTGTCACTTGCTTCTTGGGAGAAGAAACCAACCCCCACCTCACTGCAACCTCCTTTCAGGTAGTTGTTGAGAGCCATAAGGTCTCCCCTCAGCCTCCTTTTCTCCAGACTAAATCTTGTCCAGTTGTTTAGCTGCTCAGCCTCTCCTCATAAGACTTGTGCTCTAGACCCTTCACCAGCTTTGTTACCCATCTTTGGACACACTCCAGCACCTCAACGTCTTTCTTGTAGTGAGGGGCCCAAAACTGAACACACTGTTTGAGGAGTGGCCTCACCAGTGTCAAGTACAGGGGGACAATCACTTCCCCAGTCCTGCTGGCCAAACTATTTCTGATATGAGCCAGGATGCTGTTGGCCTTCTTGGCCACCTAGGCACACATATTCAACTGCCTGTTGACCAACACCCCCAGGTCCTTTTCCGCCGGTCAGCTTTCCAGCTGCTCTTCCCCCGGCCTGTAGCGTTGCAAGGGGTTGTTGTGACCCAAGTGCAGGACCCAGCACTTGGCCGTGTTGAACCTCACACCACTGGCCTCGGCGCGTCGATCCAGCCTGTGCAGATCCTTCTGGAGAGCCTTCCTATCCTCAAGCAGATCAACACTGCCACCCAACTTGGTGTCGTCTGCAGACTTGTTGAGGGTGCACTCGATCCCCTCGTTCAGATCATTGAAAACATATTAAAGAGAGCTGGCCCCAATACAGAGCCCTGGGCAATACCACTTGTGCCGAGCTGCCAGCTGCATTTAACTCCATTCACCACAACTCTTTGGGCCCGGCCATCCAGCCAGTTTTATATTCAGTGAGGAGTACGCCAGTCTAAGCCACAAGCAGCCAGTTTCTCCAGGAGAATGCTGTGGGGAATGATGTCAAAGGCTTTACTAAAGTCCAGGTGAACAACATCCACAGCCTTTTGCTCATCCACTAAGCAGGTCACCTTGTCAGAGAAGGAGGTCAGGTTAGTCAAGCTTTCATAAATCCATGCTGTCTGGCCCTGGTCACCTGGTTGTCCTGTATGTGCCGTGTGATGGCAGTCAAGATGATCTGCCCTGTAACCTTCCCCGGCACTGTGGTGAGAGACTGACAGGCTTCTGTCAAAGAGAAGAATGTATATAGGAAACACCATTTTCATTGTTTCTGTAGTGTAGTAATTAACATATCGATTGAGAATATTTGTAATGTTCATATGTAACGTTTACTCCTTAGCATAGGAATGTGAATTTAGACATTTTTACTCTCAAATTTCTTTATATTACTAGTGTATCAATCACTTGACATTTTTTGATTTGTAGTAATTTTTTTTAAGCATGATTTTATTTTCTAAATAGTGTATTTTTTTTTCTAAATTCATTCAGGGTTACTTGGTGAACTGGGATGTCCAGAGACAGGTTTGGGATTATCTTTTTGGAAAAGAAATGTATCAAGTAAGACCCTTTTTTAATTACAGATTTTGTGTAGGTTAAATATTAATGGACTTAACATAAGTACATCAAATAGTAAATAGAACTGGTGAACTTACTGTTCTCTTTGAAAGTGCCTTCAATTAGAAAGGATTGGTTTTTTTACAAACTGAAGAAAAATTTTACTTTTTGGTGTAGAATTTAAAAAACATTTAAATTTTTCAGTCCTGTGTGTTTTTATACTGAGCTCAGCTCACATATATTAAGAAATTCACATCAATATAATTAAGAGTTCAAGTTATTAAAAAAATAATAATTATAGGCAGATACTGTGTGTTTTAGAGATCAAGAGACTGTTGATGTAAAAAAGCTAGTTCAGTAGGCCAAAATACATACACATTAAGTAACCATCTTTGGCCAACCATATTCTGCCTATGAGTAAGTTGAATATATAAAATATAAATATCTGATATTTAATTTTTTTAATTTATCACACAAACTGGATTTTGTGCAAGAAGCGTAGTAAGGCTTCCCTTTTAATTTTTCTTTAAAAAATATATGGCTATATACTCTGAAAGTTTTTGGTTTTTTGTGACAGCTAGGAGGCAGAGTGGTCCCAAGAATGAAAATAACGCCTGAAAATACCTTATTCTCCACACATAAAAATATACGGTGCTGGCTTTTGATACTTAGCTTTCATTTTCATTTTGGTTTTGAGGAGAATTTGTTTTTAATTCTTTTTTATGAGTGAAGACTGCAGAGAGAGATACAGCTAGTAATACGTTTAGGGCCATATCCAGTTATGATTGAAGTAACCCTCTGAAGTCCTCTCTAAAGGAGTTTGAGATAGCAATAAATGCAGAAAGTCCAGAACCTTTTTCTGGCCTCATTAGAGGTCACTGGGAGTTTTAGTATTGATTCCACTTTGTGCAGGACTTCATCTTTGGTTATTCGGTAAGTAATTTTGTGATGTAAGTGCTGAGCTCTTGAAGAGACTTATCTTTCTGCAGCTGTCAGGATTGGTGTAAAGTACCTTATGTTAATATTGTAGTGTTCCTTTACGGATGTCTCTTCTAAATACTGGATTACAGTTTGTAACAGGAGCAGGATATGTATGAAGGTGTTCCCTTCTATTATGTTTTTAAACAGTAATTTGTTAAAGTGGTATCACCACTCATGAAGTCTTTAAAAAACCTGAAAACTTTCCAAGCCTAGCTTCTACAAACAGATACAGCAAGTGGTAGTCATGTCTTCAGATTTACGTGATTTTCAAGTGCTGCAAAATATGGTAACTGAGTATTAATTTTCTAGGTTTTGTGTAATGGCAGTCTTAATGTATTTTTCATAGGTGGATTTTGTAGATACCAATATTATTATTACCGAACCTTATTTTAACTTCAGTTCAATACAAGAATCTATGAATGAAATCCTATTTGAAGAATATCAGTTTCAAGCAGTTCTTAGAGTAAATGGTGAGTCCGTCTCCTTCTAGTTCCTATTTATCTATTTTGAAGGTTAACTTGAAAATAAATAAATAAATGCATACGCACACACGTGTATATGTAAAGATAGTAAAGGAATTACTTCATTTCCTTCCTGCCTCTTGAGTAATATGCTACTATATGTATTCTAACTGGATTAAACTTTTTTTTTTCCCCAGAAATTCCAGCTATACTTTTATACTACTTTCTTAAGGGTGTCATGGTATATAATTAAAGGAAATGTGAGGAGAGTCAGGATGACAGAGATAGCAGAATTTGGATTTCGAAACAGGACAGCATTTGAGAAAGTCTTCTAAAGATTTGCTTGAAGACACTGACAGCTTTCCTTTTTTGGGCGCGTGTGGTGGTTTTTTGTTTGGTTTTGTTCTGTATTAGCAAATAAAATGCAGCATTACAATCATGAAACATTGTATCTTACAGGGAATGTGTAAATACATCCCAACCCTTGTATAAGATAGTTGGACATAGGATACTCCTTTAGATAGGTTTGATAAATTGTAGTGTGATCAGTCTGCTTGGACTTCAGGAGAGAAAACCGAACTTGGACTGAAATTCTTGAAAAAGAATAAATGGGAGCATATACGATACTTAATTCTATCCACTGTCAGAACTAATTCATGTGTTGGCTGTAGTATTATTTATCAAGGTGTCCAAAGTCTGTCAAGTCATTTAAAATATGAAGCAAGTACGCTTTCATGTCAATGTAAATTCTAAAAGTGTATAGTCATATAGAAATTGAACAAAGTTTTCTGTATTTCAGCTGGAGCTCTTAGTGCACACAGGTATTTCCGGGATAATCCATCTGAGTTATGTTGTATCATTGTGGATAGTGGATACTCTTTTACACACATTGTACCTTATTGTAGAAGTAAAAAGAAGAAAGAGGCAATCATCAGGTAAACTGCAGTATATATTTCCTAGAAGAATTGTTTGCTCTGCCTGAAGTTATTACTGACAGAATTCCTTGTGTTGCTCCTTTTCTGTAGGATTAATGTTGGAGGAAAGCTCTTAACCAACCATCTGAAGGAGATAATCTCTTACAGGTAAAGCATGCTGATCGTCACCTTGAGCCGTGCTATGAAATGAGCTAGAAGCTTGTGGGGATATTCTTACTGGTTCTGTGAATTTTAAAATAAATGCTGTTTAAAGGAGAAGGGAATTTTTGTCTGTTGTAATCTGCTAGCTGCCATCTTGAGCTTAAGCTCAAGATGAATTAAGATGAGTTTAAGCTCTTTGAAGAATTAGGCTGTTAGTTTTTAAAGTGCCAGCACTTTTAAAGTTTCTGAGGTTACTTGTGTGTTCACTATTACACAAGACCTTACATATTTTCTGAGATGTCACAGTAGATCATCAGTCAGTTTGCTAACTTGATTCTATCAATACTAGAAATAAAATTTACTAAGATCAACTTTTCATTAGGATCCTTTAGCTTGGAACTTTTATCTAGGTAAACGTCTTTGCTAGTAGAACTAGTTGCAGGATTATGGCTCTACTTGTTATGAAAACATTGGGCAAATGCAGGTAGATGTTTGTATTTATTGAACTGTGAAATAGGAAAATATTAAACTCTAGTAGGTCAGGAATGCTTTAGGAAATTGAATACAGCTGTTAGATACTGAGACAGTAGCTTTCTGCGATTTGAAAAGTATGGTTGCTCATTTCCAGTGGAAAACTGGACAGGTAATGCTAAGACTTAATCATTCTCAAACTTCTCTGGTTTTGTTTTTTGTTTTTCACAGGCAGCTACACGTTATGGATGAAACACATGTAATTAATCAAGTGAAAGAAGATGTGTGTTACGTTTCTCAAGACTTTTACAAGGACATGGACATTGCCAAGTACGTATACAATGGTACTAAATGTGAAAGTTAGTACTAATCTATTTATACAAACAAATAAAACTATACTCTTAATTAGAAAATTTTCCAGTTAAGTCAAAGGAAATCTCATCAGTATAAAAGTTGGGATGTAGAACTTGTTCTTTACTCTGTTGTATTTTACATTCTTCTCTTCCAGATTGAAAGGAGAGGAAAATACTGTAATGGTAGATTATGTTTTGCCAGACTTCAGCACAATCAAAAAAGGATTTTGTAAGGTAACGATAGCACGGTTTTGGAAGTATGTTTTGGACTCTTTCCGTGCACAAGTCTAGTAGAGAGGTTAAAAAGACTTTATTTTTTCTAGTGCTATATTGTAACTTATTTCTGTTCTATGAATTAATTGGTAAAGTTTTCCTTAGGAAGTTTAGATTAAAATTAAATACTGTTTTTCCAGCATAGCATTTTATGTTCTATTATTTGATACTTGTAGCTTTCTATGCTTGTGCTGTGTCATACAACCTATCCATATCATTATTGTGGGGTTTTTTTAAGTTAATTGGAAAAAGTTTTCTCTGCTTCGCTACCTTTTTGTAAGTCTCTCTGAATTTCATTTATATACCCTAATAGGTAGAAAGTTCAGAATCATGTTACAGAAGAGCCTGAAAAATCTTCATACTAATGAAGACAATTTAACGATTTTTTCTTGCTTACTGAGTTTGCCCTAGTTTCCAAAGTACCAATATTTTAAGTCCACTCTTCCGCACACCTATTTTATTTTGCTTCAGGCAAAGCTGCAGTTGATAGGAGAAAAATCACTTCAGATTTAATACCAGAGTATGTATTATTCTTAAAAGATTTGTTGATAATACAACTTAATGTAGAATATACTGCCTACCTCTGCAGTACATGAAAAAAATGAGCTGAATACTCGAGGATGTAATTTCTTTTCTTAAGCAGTGGCTACTATTCATGTCTTTAATTTAGCCAAGGGAAGAGATGGTGCTAAGTGGAAAATACAAGACTGGTGAACAAATACTTCGTCTAACAAATGAAAGATTTGCGGTTCCAGAAATACTCTTCCATCCTTCGGATATTGGTATTCAAGAGATGGGAATTCCTGAAGCCATTGTTTACTCTATTCAGAATTTACCTGAAGGTATAACTAAAAAGTATTTTGAAAAGGGGAGGGGATGGCGGTGGAAGTGGGCTTTTGTTGTTGTTTGGGGTATTTTTTAAGCATCCAAAGTGTCTCAAGGAGCTCATACTCTCAATATGCAGTTATTAAGTTGTTGTGTACTGTTCTGTCTTCTGGTGTGTGTCGTACTCTAGAACTGATTGTCTACAAGGTGCTCTGCTAGGCAAACACAGTTTTGTGGCAATTCATTGATTGGTTTCTGCTCTTGTTTCAGTTAATTGCTGTAGGCTTAATTCTTCTTAACATCCTTTTCTAACGTGACCTATCTGTCTTTGACACTGATGATGGAATATAAGTGAAATTAGTTTTTGTTGTGTTTTAAAATATCTTTCTCCACTGGAAGAAGAGAAACTGATGAGAAAAATGAAACTGACCAAACTCAGTAATCTAAGCATCAAAGTATAAAACCTTTCTGACTGCTCTGTTTGTCAGGAGTAATACTAAAGCTTTCATTGTATAGATGATATACATGTAATTAGTGTTATTACTACAAGGAGGACTTTCATAGGTTTTATGATACCACGTATGTATGGCAGCATTGAGGCTATCAGTTTGTACTCTTAAAAAAACTGTATCATTTAAAATCCGTTTTGAAAGGGGAATTGTGTTGGCAGACATGAAATTTAATAGACAATACAAGAAAACAGTAGTTATCAAAGCCAAATTCTAAAAATCACAAAGAACGCAGGGTGATTGATCACTTTGTTGTATTTCTCAATTAAACTGTTCAACTGATGTGATCATCAGGTGATCATAAAATTCTTCTATGCATATTTCTTACTTCTGTTCCAATTCATAACAAAAAACCCCTTTAATCTTTAAATACATATTCAGGCTCTAACTACCGATTTACTTATTTATTTTACAGAAATGCAGCCTCATTTCTTCAAGAACATAGTTCTGACTGGGGGAAACACCCTTTTTCCAGGCTTCAGAGATCGGGTTTATTCTGAAGTTCGATGTCTTACTCCAACCGATTATGATGTTTCTGTTGTTCTTCCTGAAAAGTAAGTTCTAAACTGTACAGAACAAGCTTTGTCCTTCTAGCAGAACAAACTATGAAGTGGGCTTTGTTTTGCTGATTAAAAAGATAGATTGAGTAAAGGGGTTAATTTAGATATTAAATGAACCAAAGTTGTACAAGAAGAATGTTTTAAATCAGTGTATTAAATCAGTTTTAAATCAGACAAACCAAAGACATTAGAGACCACCTGCTTGCCCTGTGCTTTGGCTAATAACGTTAAGCATATAAGTAAGTGTTTTCAGGATCAGTCTTTATTGTAAACAGATAAATAAACTGTATTGTCATTAAGGAGATACATAAGTATGTGAGATTAGAATTTAGTCTTTTATTTAGAAGAATTTTCAGCATGTAAATGCTGCGATGTCATTATTAACGTAGCCACTTCGGAGATTCGGAAGTGGTAACATCTTTGAGACAAGTATATCATGAAAGTACAAAAAAATTCTTTACTTTTTAAAAACTATTATTAAAGAGTATTTTAAAATATTATTAAAGAATCATTATCTGTGCAAAGTAAATACAAAGACATCTCCACTTCCTGCCCTCTTCACAGCTGCCTCCAAAGAGACACTTGGTTTTTATAAAAAGCAACGTCAGTTAGCCCTGCTAAAATTTCAAACTTTGTCTCGTAAGTTGGCTAGAGCTGGATGGTTTGGTTTAGCAATCAACAATATGTTTTTAAATAGGTATGGCTAAATAAAAGCCTTGGAAATCATCACTGCTTACTTTTATTTAAAATGAACTTACAGACAAGTAACAATAACTTTGTTCATTTTTCAGCCCTATTACTTATTCTTGGGAAGGTGGGAAGCTCATTTCTGAAAATGATGATTTTGAAGATATGGTAGTAACTAGAGAAGATTATGAAGAACACGGTCACAATATCTGTGAAGAGAAATTTGATATATAGGTAGCGTAGTTGGATACATCATTATTCCATTGCTTTACTCAGAATGGAACTGTTCGAACTACAGCATGTTTCCTGCCAGTTAGGATTGTGTTTTAGCTTTCCTGTATATAGGTGGGTTGGGAAAAAATAATTTTCAGAGTTTAAAAATAAAGTTTTACAAGCCTAATACTATGAAACAATATGTTCGTTGTCATTTCATTATGTTCTCATCTTTTACTGATAGCTTCATTGTATCCTTTATTGCAGAAAACCTCAATGCATGAGGCAATAAAAAAATTGAATGCTTGTACTGATGTGACAATAATACATAGTGAGAGGAAATCAAGATTATTTTGTTTTTTCAAAATTAGTATTATTCTAACTCGTGCATGCAACTGAATGGACATTAAACACATCTCGAAAGGTCTCTTTGAGATTGCCTATCCTGAAAAGGAATACGTGAGTTTTATTTTTGGTTATTTTAGTGAATAGCCGTGAGAGGAATATACTTGAAATGTGACTACTGCTGTTGTAAGTATACTTAGGCTTTGAGACGAGTAATTTGAACAGTTCCTTTTTAAAAAGGAGTTTGGGGCTAGTAGGTTGTGGGGGTTTTTGTTTGGGTTTTGTTTTAAACAATGGCTGAGCAAATAAGCTTTCTGGCACTCATCCCACCTTTCACAGAATGGCAGGGGTTGGAAGACCTCTGGAGATCATTTAGTCCAACCCCCCTGCTAAAGCAGGTGCTCCTAGAGCAGGTTGCACAGGAATGCGTCCAGGTGGGTTTTGAATAGCTCCAGAGAAGGAGACTCCACAACCTCCCTGGGCAGCCTGATCCAGTGCTCTGTTACCTTCACAGTAAAGAAGTTCTTCCTCATGTTCAGGTGGAACTGCCTGTGCTCCAGTTTGTGCCCGTTGCCCCTTGTCCTGTTGCTGGGCACCACTGAAAAGAGCCTGGCCCCATCCTCTTGACACCCACCCTTTAGATATTTATAAGCATTGATCAGATCCCCTCTGTCTTCTCTTCTCCAGGCTGAACAGACCCAGGTTTCTCAGCCTTTCCTCATAAGAGAGTTGCTCTAGTCCCCTAATCATCTTCGTAGCCCTCCACTGGAAAAAAAAAGCCCACCTCTGAAAAGGTGTCATTGGAAGCTGTCTGAGGTGAAGAAATCTCGAAGCTGTGTCCTGAGTGATCCTATCTGTGTCCTATCCATGCATTCTAGATAAACACAAATGCCCCAGCCTGTACCTATTACTTCCGTTTACAGAGCAAAGGTGGCATCAGAAGCTCTGCTAACACACCACTGGTCTGTGCAGCATCGCGTGCAGGAGGGAAAAGCAACAGCACGGGGTGATAGCCAGATGGAAGCCTTGGAGCGCTGCACTGGTAGGTGGTGCCCCACCTGGCTTTGCATGGTTGCCAGGACAGAGGCAGGCGCTCCCACAGGGTGGGTAATGGACACAGAGGCGCGG
The DNA here is from genome assembly GCA_013398225.1 of Steatornis caripensis. Lineage (NCBI taxonomy): Eukaryota > Metazoa > Chordata > Aves > Caprimulgiformes > Steatornithidae > Steatornis > Steatornis caripensis. Next base: position 415,170 of record VZSC01001930.1, read on the forward strand.
ACACAATCGTGACCTGATGCAGCTCGTGGCCACAGGGCAATCGCCCTTTTAGTTGGGCTGGTGATACTTGAGGGTCTAGCATTTTCAGGGGGTATCCTGTTCTCAGCTGAAGTCTCATATTCCCTCTCTTGTCTGCCCCTATGTAAAACTACTAAGCATACTTACGCAGTACGCTTACCTAGCTTGGAACAAAGAAAAGAGCACCGACCGACTTACTTAGGCAGTTGATGGCAGGGATCAAGCAGAGGCTTCACTGGATTACACGCCCCTCCAGTGGTCCTTGACGAGGTCCAGAGAGTGGGCACAACTCTGAAGCACAGCTAGACACTATAACCTTCTGGAAAAAGATTCTTTGTGCTGGTCTCTGACCCAAGGGTAATTAACGTAGTTGAATGGTCAGAGCTGTGAACAGGGAAAACAAAGGTGTATACCACCAGCCCCTGGGCTTGCTAATAGCATTAAGATACAGAGATATCCTCATCTCTGCCTTCCATTTCTTTTCTACTTCAGATAAGCACATGGAGGTAGTGCTGTTGTCCAAAAAGATGGATTTGCTACCTGGTGTGCAAAAAGCCAATTACAGGGATGAGATGTTGATTTATTTACAAAGTTGTGCAAGTTTGGGTGCTAGGTGGCAATTCCACAGAACTAACACGCTTAACAAAAATCCCAGCGAATGTTTATACAGCTAATTCATTGTGTTAGCTACACCCAAAGTTTACACCCCTCGTTAGTCTTTGGCTAGTTCCTGTCTCGCTTTGATTTAAAGGTACAGCTCTCTTTAAAATCACTATGCATGCTCAGATACAAGGGGGCTTATTTGTGTAGGGGGGCTTTTTCAAACCAGGAGGTGTGGTTTTCACTTGATAAGGAGACAGTTCATCCTTAGTTCACCAGTTTGGGGAATTTAACGATTCAGTAAATACATTGTTATCAGGGGCTTTGTTCATTCATCCCCCCTGTGCCTTCTCAGGGCATGATTTATCTCAGCTCCTTTATGTATTTCTCCAGGATGCTCTCTTCTTCAAAGACAGTGGTTCCTGATTAGAAGTTTCTTACTAAGTCACTTCTGAGGACATAACTCATTGTATGCATCTTGTTTCATATTAGTTAAGGCCTACATACCTACTTCAGTTCCTGAAAAGCATTAGCATTAGGCTGCAGAGCCACATTGTGCTGATCAACATCCCAGATTCTCATGAGCTTCTGTTGCTACCCAGAGGTCTCCACATAAGGGTAATATAGAAGAGAAGCCAATACTCCTGAGAAAGAATGGGAGATCTTGATGATAAGTTGCCCCAATGAGATAATTTTCTGAGATGATTTTTCTTCTTGAATATGCTCTTTTTCTTACTTTGGACTGCCAGCTCATGGTGGCTTTCCTCTAGTCTGACCCGCTGAAAGGAATGGAAAAGGTACCCTCCTCCTCCTGTTAACAGCTAACATGAGCCACACACGAGGCAGCTAGGGTATTAACTCAGGAGACCACCACCTACAAATTCTTGGATACAGCTGTTGTATTACTCTATGTAAAAAATACAGGACATGAATAAGTCTAGTACACTGTTACTTTGATAGCCACATGTAGAGAGGCCCTTGTGTCCAACCTCTAGTTTTTAATTAACTGCTTAATAAAGTTATCAGCATGCTTTAGCTGGGACTTAAAATAAGGAAATATACACGTTGTTCCCATAAAAGCAGCAATGAACCTTTTCCTTAGTAGGAGCAAACGTGAATGTTCTATGAATAGAAGTAAGCCTCCTTACTTAGAAGGTGGTACCACTTGTTCTTTGATAAGACCGCACTGGAAAGTACCTCTAGACTAAACTCTTCACTCTGGAAATTTTATACTTCAAATACAAATTCATACTGGGAATTAATTTGATAGCTCTATGCTGGAAATCATAAATAGAAATGAGTGAGGTCCAGGTTTCCCTACCAGATGATTCTATGTCAAATGTTGCTAAAAATAAGTGTCAGAACTTTCTAAAGTCGAATAAAGTTTTCCTAATTTTGGAATGTAACTGAAAGCATAACAAGGAAAAACAGTAAGCTGTAGTTCACCAAACTTGTTCTGTTCCGCAGGCCCTTATACTTAAATGTAAAATATCATGTTTCTTTCACCAGAAGACTAAAAATGAGTAGATCCTCCTGTCAGGGTAGGTAAATAACAGGGCTCTCAACAGCTCTTCCTTTGCTTTGCAGAACTACATCAATGTTAACTTCTTGTCCCAGGAACTGAAGCAAAGCACCTGGCAGCTATAAACTCCTGCTGTGCACTTGAAGCATTTCCTTACTGTTTGACAGCTGGCTCTATACCCGCTGAGCTGCCTCTTCCTTATGAAAGCACTATGAAATGATAGGCTGATTCATCGCTTTTTGTGCAATGCTTTATTATCATCTTCAAATTCGCTCAAGAAAATTCTAATCAAGTCACAAAGTGCAAGAATTCATTTTTTAAAAATCACATTTTTTTCCCCAAAGTAATTCCCAGTCCATCTCTCATATAAATTACCATGTTATCATCCCTGCCTGTTACCAGGTTCAGTATTTCAAGTGAGACCCAGTAAAGGGACTGAACACAGAAAGAAAAAAAAAATCCAAACAAATGAAAATCCCATTTTCCCCACTACTCAACAATTCAAGCACTTACTTGGGAAATAATTTCCTGTTCACAATTCTCAATAACCTACTTGTGTACATGCTCCCTTTTCTAGAACGACTGAAATCCCCCCACAGGGTTAGAAAAAGAATACATGTCGCCCTGTAGTCTAGTAATTAGGGCATTCACCTCTGAAAGGTGAAACCCATTCTTCTTTCTCCTCCAGAAATTTTTTATTTTACACTAGACACTGTTAAATAACAAGTGAATAAACAGTGAGGTGCAGACACAGATTTCAACTACTCTCTGTGACTCCTAATAGGGCTGTATCATTTAATCAAGGCTACTTAAAATATGCAAGTTAACACAACCTATGTTACCTGTACACATAGTTGGTTATATTCCATTTTTAAAAGAAAACAGCACTTCTTTTCAGAAAGCTTTGGTATCCTGGTAACTTGACCACACATACGCAGAGCACTTGAGGATGCAGATATCTAAAGAAACATATGCACAATAAAAATCATGGGCATACTGGAGCTAGTCCAGCAAACGGGCCATGAAAACGAAAAGAGACTGGAGCATGTGTCATACAAGGAAGTTGCCGAGTGCTGCAATTGTTCAGCATTGAAAAGGCTCAGGGTTGGGGGGACAGACACTTCTCCGTAGTGCCCACTGAAAGGACAAGGGGCATGGGCACAAACTGAAATGTGAGAAATTCCACTTAGATGTAAGGAGGTTTTTTTATTATTATTTTTCACATACTGTGAGGGTGGTGAAACTCTGGATAAGGCTNCAGATATCTAAAGAAGCATATGCACAATAAAAATCATGGGCATACTGGAGCTAGTCCAGCAAACGGGCCATGAAAACGAAAAGAGACTGGAGCATGTGTCATACAAGGAAGTTGCCGAGTGCTGCAATTGTTCAGCATTGAAAAGGCTCAGGGTTGGGGGGACAGACACTTCTCCGTAGTGCCCACTGAAAGGACAAGGGGCATGGGCACAAACTGAAATGTGAGAAATTCCACTTAGATGTAAGGAGGTTTTTTTATTATTATTTTTCACATACTGTGAGGGTGGTGAAACTCTGGATAAGGCTGACCTGAGAGGTGGTAGCACCTCTGTCCTTGGAGATACTCCAAACTCAACTGCAAAAGGCCCTGAACAGCTTGTACTAATTGACTCCACTTTGAGCTGGGTGGTGGGACTAGAGCAGAGGTCACTTTCCAACCTCAAGTTTCTGTTTCTATGTCTGATACATGATCAAGNGAATAAACAGTGAGGTGCAGACACAGATTTCAACTACTCTCTGTGACTCCTAATAGGGCTGTATCATTTAATCAAGGCTGCTTAAAATATGCAAGTTAACACAACCTATATTACCTGTACACATAGTTGGTTATATTCCATTTTTAAAAGAAAACAGCACTTCTTTTCAGAAAGCTTTGGTATCCTGGTAACTTGACCACACATACGCAGAGCACTTGAGGATGCAGATATCTAAAGAAGCATATGCACAATAAAAATCATGGGCATACTGGAGCTAGTCCAGCAAACGGGCCATGAAAACGAAAAGAGACTGGAGCATGTGTCATACAAGGAAGTTGCCGAGTGCTGCAATTGTTCAGCATTGAAAAGGCTCAGGGTTGGGGGGACAGACACTTCTCCGTAGTGCCCACTGAAAGGACAAGGGGCATGGGCACAAACTGAAATGTGAGAAATTCCACTTAGATGTAAGGAGGTTTTTTTATTATTATTTTTCACATACTGTGAGGGTGGTGAAACTCTGGATAAGGCTGACCTGAGAGGTGGTAGCACCTCTGTCCTTGGAGATACTCCAAACTCAACTGCAAAAGGCCCTGAACAGCTTGTACTAATTGACTCCACTTTGAGCTGGGTGGTGGGACTAGAGCAGAGGTCACTTTCCAACCTCAAGTTTCTGTTTCTATGTCTGATACATGATCAAGTGTCTGCCATGACGATGAAAGAAGTAATTTAACCCCTATAACATTATATTGCATATTTGTTTAATGATTTGAATCAACAGTTCCTTGTCACTATCACTATGTCAAGACAGGCCAACGTGCTTTCACGATTTGCCTTAGGAATCCATAAACGCTCTCAAAGTATTTATGACAAATAACTAGACACTACCAAAGTATCCAAATTGCTTAAGTACACCAAGAGATCTAACCCAAGATTATTATTGCTGAAGTTTTTTTTTTTTTT
>VZSC01001930.1:422607-434441 GCA_013398225.1 Steatornis caripensis
GGTGAATGCTACACAAGAATGGCACCTTGCAGTTGTCATGATCCAGTGATTCCCTGTGAGTAAATCAGATCCATAGCAAGGCCCAGTACATAATACAAGTGAATAAATACTTCGGAAAAACAGTTGCCTCTGAACACCACCTCTGAAAACAGGAACAGAATTCAAGAACTTCTAGGTGACTAGACAGCTTAGCATGGTTTTGGCACCAGAAGCAGAGGAGCCGTAATAGGCAGTAGTTCAGAGTGAGGGCAGAGCAAGGAAGTGGATCCCAAGAAACCGGCAACTGAAGGACAACTTAGCTATAAAAAGGTTGTGAAACTATACAGTAGATTACTGCTCTGCAAGGATTTAAACCCCATCATTGGACAGGTGAGTTCTGGCCTGAGGAAAGCTCAGCATTCAGCTACTCCACAGACACTTCTCCCTCCTAGACGTGTTAGAGAGCAAGTTGGTTGAACAACTGTCAATTGCCTAAAGGGGGAAAAAAAAAATCTTACTGTTCCTTCTGTACAAACACCACCTTCTTAAGGCTTCACATAGAGAGTGGTAATAACCTGAGCTGCCAGAATTTTCATGTGGACCTGTCCTTCCCTTCTTTTACAATGGGTCTGTCAAATACTAAATATGAAATACTTCTTATGGTTCAGTAGAACCCCATCAAGAAAAGATAGCTCTTTCAAAAGGGAAACCGTAACAACTTCTGGCAAAGAGATTAACTCTTAAAACTTCAGGGTGGATCCTTTAGTCAAGTGGTTTCAAGTGGCTTACTAGATTAAAAACAATCCCAGAGTTCCCTCACTGTTTTTAGTATCTTCTATTCCCAGCAGACCCAAGAATTACCTTCCTGAAATAGACAGACCTTTCTTATCAGGGGTCCCCAGCCTTCCCTCCTGCTCCCACCTGCACTTCAGAAGTTCACCAGCTAAGAATGCTCAACAGCTCACAGGAAAGATTTTCCTCATCTCCTCCATGTGAAAAGGGAAAACAACAGCAGGATACGTGGCACATAGGAAAGCAGGAACATGCCACACTGTAGAACTTACAATCACATCAAACTAGCTATTTCAACAAGTAGATGGAACCTATGCGCATTTACAGATTGACACTAGAAAACTTATTAGTGAGAATATAGTATGGGGTTTGTACTTCAATTGCCCGTTCAATGTGCTGATGGAGATCGTACAGGCTCCAATTACACTGTAGGCAGGCAGCTCCTTCCTCTGTTGCACATCTCTGTATTCTTTGGCTACACAATATGCAATACTCAGAACACTGAACCAGAAGCAATCGGACACATTCCAGAACACAACACAGATGGTAAAAGATTGTGTACCAAACTACTTCTCAGGCAGTTGCTCTATTAAACACAGCATTAAACAGCACACCACCTTACAGTATTATTTAGTTCCCTAATGGTTTCTCTTCAGTGTTTAAGCACATAACACACTGGCAATAGAGAAGTCAAATGGAAGAAGCTAAAGAGTTAGAGAGAAATTAAATTATTTAAGTCAACCCTTTTAATCACAGTGCCAGAAGATATTTTTGGCTGCAAGGCCAGATGGAATGTTAGCTCATAAAGGAAATGAGCTGGAAAACACTAATCCCACATACACACCAAGTGTCAAATGCCTTCCTTTTAGGCTACACAACCATTCTGTAACTCTTAAGCTCTTGCTTACCCAGAAAATGAAGAGAGTACTTCAAAACACTAAACAATCAAGGTCTGTGCTCAAGACACCTATTAGAACCTCAAACTACTGAGCTCTACGAGAATTCTTAGGTGTCTTGTGGCAGAAATACAAGACTATTAATAGTTCCTAAATACAAAATCACATTAAATTCACAAACCAAATAAGCACGTCACTTCAGGAAGCACATTTTGCATTAATTTCTCCAGAAGTAATTATATGGTAAAAAATTTTGTAATGTGTGCAAACTAGATAACTAATAGAATCCTTGTTCTCTAATATTGACTTCTTACAAAGGAAAAGAACATAGTCTGTGCAAAATTATAGTCAACTAATAAAACTTATTTGTACAGAAACGTTTATATAAAAAAACGTGTATCCCATTATCTACCTGAATTGGTATCTGGATCTTGTCCTTCTAGTAAACTCTCAAGTCTCCTACTAGTTAGTTCCAGAAGAGATAAAGGAGTCTGAAAAACAATCCAACAAAGAAAAAATTTACAGAAGCAATAATACTTCTGCATTTTGAGAATCTAAAACTTTCAGATGATCAAGTTAAAAATCACATAATTAACTGCAGAGGAATCTACGCCTACATTTATTTATGTAGGTACACATTCAAATTCTCTCACCAAGTTGCACTAAAACACACATACATATGTTTATTCCTAATATTTCCAGCCAAAGAAATAGGAGGCAAGATGTTCTAGATGTTTTCCACTGAATTATGGCAAAAACTATAGTCTAGACCTTGAACTGATTTCAGCTTATATAATACAAAAGGCTCTCAAGTGCAGTTGTAAAAGAGCGAGCCATCATCCACTCCCCTGTCACTGCTATGAAACAGTGGGCATTTCATTTGTCAGATCTGGCTCCATCTCCAATCATGAATCAAAACCCTAACCCTCATGTCAGAACCACTAATAAGAAAAAAGAAAAAAAAGTATTTGGTTTTGGCTGTATATTAACACATACAAAACTCACAGTAACCACTTGATACTTTCAAACTAAACTGAAGTTAATTAAAAAAATTACAATTTTCCCATGTCTCTTTAGCTGAGGTCAGAAGTGGAAATGAATGTGTTGTATAAGAACTAAAAAAAAAAAAGAAAAAAGAGCATTTTACTGAAACCAAATCGTTTCTGTGAGGCTTATTTGTAACAGGATCATCAACGTCTACAGCATTTTACAGCTCTCTCACAACAGCTGAGATAAAACACTAGATAGATATGAACTAATTAATGAGGAATTTTACTGTGCAGGAAAACAGTAGAGAGGCATCACAACTTTAATGCACTTGTTGAATTCAGAAAGTCAATATAGGGTCTGGGAAGGTTGTATCTTTTCACATTTGTGACAATATGATGGAATATAAATAGAGGAGACTATAAAATATATCTGTATATTTACATAACTGCTTAAGTTAAATAGAAAGGCCGTCTCATGTTGTGGTTCTATTTATTTTCTTTAATTTAGAAGTTAACATTTCAAAATATCAAAAGGAACTCTTCAGAGTTGTCAAAGCTGTACATATATACTGGTGCAACAGAGCACGCCATCTTATTTATCACTCAGTCAGCTGATTTCTAGAGGAGAAAGACTGTAAGAAGCCTAAAAATTTAGTAGACGGCCATCAGAAATAAGGTGCCAAAAGGCCTCTTAAAATTTCTTAATACTTCAAATATTTTCTTAACACAAATGATGCAAATAAAGAGAGAGGATATTATGTGTAGAGGATTGCAAAGCTCTCAAAAAGCTGTCCTCTATAGCCCAAAACAGCTTCTCGCCCTACTTGTCTGTACCATTAAACTGTAACAGATGGAATATTAAAAACTCTGCTCCTCAGATCTCTCATCTCCAAAAAGGCATTTCATGGCATTTAACATTTAAAACGACAAGGACAATGTGGTAAGGAAAATGATACCTTGCACAGCTCAGAGTGATTGTCCAGCAGAAACTGAGTCAGCAGTTCTGCCTGTGCTTTTGACAATGTCTTGTTTTGTAAGATGAACTTTGTGCAAGTCTTGATGATCACCGATCTGTTATCAAACTAGAACAAGAAGAACACAGATTTGGCATCAGATTTACTTGCAATGTGCCAGCAAAGACTAAGTATAACAGGATACTATCAGCGGGAAGAACATCTTGATTTGTTTCAAAAAAAAAAAAATCACATTGGAAAGCAGTAAACAGAATACTTCTAACTCTGGAAAAAAAGAGGTAGCTTTACTATAGGAAAGTGCTATATTTCCACACTAAACATAACAGATACTTACTTGTTTTTGTAATTTGTAGCCCTCAGATTCGGATGCAATGACTATGAATGTCAGGAGTCTATGTAGCTCTTCTCGGATATTTGGTGCTAATAATTTTAAATAAAGTTGTGATGCCTCTAGAGCTTGATCTGTTTTTCCTTTTTCTGCAATGGAGTAAAACAGTGTATCCAGTGCAACTGTTCATTTTCAGAGTCAAGAATACATATTTAAATTCCAATATTAATACCATTTTCTTGGGTTTTCCTCTCCAAACACAGAAGGTTATCTCAGTGACTTTAAAATCTTTTGACAAGACTCAATACAGCATTTAATCAATATTAAAACTATTGTCCCATAGCTAGTCCGTAAACAGATGTACTTGCACAATACATACAGGACATTACTGTATTCTGTACACAATGTGCAAACACTGAAGTGATGTTTGCACTGTTTGTATCTACACATCTTTGTATTATATTTCAGGATTCCTCTCAAAGTAATTAACGAGATGAACAATTCTAACTTTCTCATTGCTTTGAGGTTTTGGTTGGCTGGGGGTTTTGGTTTGGGTTTTTTTGTTATTTTTTTATTTGTTTGGTTTTCTGTTGTTGGTGTTCCCCTTTCCCCCTTTTTAAGGCACTAGATTATGAATCTCTCAAGGAAATGTGATAAGGTGGAAATAATCTCCTATAAAAATCCCTTTGGATGATAATTCTAGTTATCTTCACTTTGAAAGTGAGGAACTATCAAAAAGCCAAGTAACTTTCTTAAGGCAAGAGCAAGATGAGGACAGATACAGGAGTAGAATCTATGCATGATTTTCTGGCCTCTGTCCTGTTACTGGGACAGTGATTACATTTTACAAGAAATAATCCAGGACTTTCACGGGTGTACCGCAAGCTATTTAAAGCCATCTTTGTTTAAAAAGAACACCAAACGAGCAAGTAAGTTACCCTTTTGCAAAAGAAGGGCAAACAAAAAAAGCAGAATTGCTAAAGTACACGATCAAGGCAGGTAAAAAGCGTGGATATGAATACAGAAAGTTAAATAATTTCTAGAGAAAAGCGTAAGAGTTTCTCTGATCCATGATTAAAACTTTACTGAGTTACTTAAGTAACTCTTACTAAGAGTTACAAAGACCATAGGGGAAAAAAAGTTCCAATGTAAAAAGGTACCATAAACAACATGGACTAGTTTGACCAATTGCACTCATGTGTAACATAAGTAAAGTACTGTAGATCTGTTTATTTTAAAGGCAACAAGTATGGCAACATGCTAGCTCATAATACAGATCTGTTGTGAAGGCAATCTTACTTAAATCAAACTGTTTAACAACTGAGGAAAATATATTCATAATGATATAAACATTAATAACAAAATGAAATCGTACTTTAGCTAACTGCAGCACTTTGCAAATTAATTTTGAAAGTGTTTTAAATATGTAGATGTCCGCAGCTAGTTTGAGCTCTCTCTTGCACTAAAGTCAGAACAGCACTTTATCAAAGTAGGGTTAACCACACTGGATTCTACTTGAAATTCTACTTGAAAATTATTATTAGAATCCAAGTTGTTATGCACTGATGACCATAATCTACTCCATAGCAAGGAAAAATGGTTGTAAAATACTTAAGCACAATCTCCTAACAGTGATCTAGTATGAACTAGAATGCAGCTGAGGACCCAAGAACACAGACTAATACATTCAAACAGAGAATCATTTCCTAATGATAAAATTATGGCTTCATCAAAAAGAAATCAAGCTTTAGAAACTGCTTGTGAGATAGTCTTACTCAAGTTGGAAAGACGACAAAATTAAAGCAAGAATAAGACAGCAGAAGAGCCCTGGACATTCATGGGTCATGTAGTTTAGATTAAGCAGATACTTAACAAGGAAAAGACCTAGAGGCAACTAAAGCATTAGAGTAATTCAGCAGAATTATGACACCGTCTTTTCCCTTGCCTACAGATTTGGCTGTTTTGATTCTCTAATTTAGTACTATTCTATAATACTGGTTTATATCAGTTTTGTTTTTAAAGCAGATATATGAACATCTTTAATTTAAGTGAACATTTAGCAAGAGTTCCCAGTAGCCAAGTCAGTTATTTTAAATTAACATTCTTTTTTTGTGGATGGGTTAAGTAATTTTGCAATAGTTTCCCTTTCATTACTTTTATTATAATTAGATTGTTTTTTTCTCCTTAGCAAAATACTACTGATAAAAATATTGCCTCTTGTATTTTCAGGAGGTTTTGGCCACAGGATCCACTACTCTGCTCCAATTTTTACACGGGCCAACTGTGCTCCTATGCCCGTCAGCTTGTCATAGTTCTCTAAAAACAGAAACTTTTGATAACACTCCATAAACACTACAGTACGGAATAAGTAACATGGCCTATTTAGGGTATGATTAATCTTAAACTCGTATTTAAATTAAACACTTTTGTTTTACTTGTAAGCATACATAGGGAGGGGTTTTTTTGAGGAATCACAGCCTGAATCACAATCTCAACAATCCCTTTTATCATTTAAATAAATTTTATTACTAAAAAAGCCCAAAGTCCAGAACTTATAAAACCTTATTCTGGTCAACAAGAAAACTTTACAGCAATGACTTTACTTTTATGTTATTAGTCACAAGTACCAGTAAGAGAAATTCTGACTAGCAGTAAAAAGTTGTGACAATGAGAGCAGTTATATATTGAAACAGGTTACCCACAGGGGCTGGCGAATCCCTCTCCTTGCAGGTTTTCAAAATTCAGCTGGACCAGGCCCTAAGCTACTTCATCTAACTTTGAAATTTGTCCTTGCCTCGAGCAGAAGTTCTGACTAGCAACCTCGAGCGTTCCCTTCCAACCCATACATTAAAGTGCATCTCCAATAGCACTGCAAATGGTGTTATGATTCAATCCATTAATGCTTAGTAGGTTCCATATTTTATGCAGCTTTTACTTGCGTTTTTTGTTCCAGGTTGCTCTTACCTATAAGTTCTATAATTCCTGAATGGATATCAAGATCCTGAGTAGCAAGAAGGGATTCCTTCCTTTGACTATAATACTTTATTATAATGTCAAAAATAACCTTCTTGTACGTATTCAGACTGCTCGGTTTGTTAGTGCTTTGAGGTAACTGCTGACTAACCATCACTATGAATTGGTCTGGGAAATACTCCAAGCATTCAATTGCAGCATAGAGCCACTTGTCAAGCCTGTAGAAGGAAAAGTTAGTTTTAGTGCTTACTTTAAAATATTCTGCCTATACTTATTTAATCCTTTAAAGAAAAATTACATAGAAATAACCATGCAGGTATACTCACATATTTGAACCACAGCATCAAACTTGTTGCTTTTTAAGCAGCTTACGTAATTTATTTCACTATTGTAGTTCAAAGACCTGCTCAAAATAAGCAACTTCCATGGTTCTCCTATGGTATGGACAATACACCTGAGGTACACCCAGATCAAAACAAGCTGTAATCGTGCCAGACTGTGACTAACCCAAGGACACTTGCCTGATTCAGCTAGTTTTTAAAACCAAACACCACCCCACTATTACGTCAACATACACAATGAAAACCCACCAGGGCTAACCACACTGAAAAAACAAGGGACTGAATTTTCAGAGAAGAGACACAAGACAGAGAAAAATAAAGATAGTGTAAATCCCAGAAAACTGTGGAAGCAGTTTATTATATGACCTACTACAAAGGCATGAGTTTTCTTAAGCATTTGTTGCCTGGATGACTTAATTAAGGGAGAGAAAATGTGAGGCAAATATAAAATTCAGGCAAACAACTCATTGTTCAAAGAGGCTGGAAAGTCAAGGAAAAAGTCACTAACTTAACCATTTTGTCCAGAAAAAATCTAGAATTATAGAACTGGGGTGCAGGTGAGAGTAGAGGGAGACTTACCTTCATCTGATTCTCTGAATATAAAATAATTTGAACTGAATCAGTAACTCTTGAGAAGATGCAAACATTATTTAAGATCAACACAATATTATTATTTTTATCATGGAGAGCAGAAACAAAGATTTTTTTTAACTTGGTGCTGGACAGCTAGATAACCATGAACTTTTGCTAGGACTGCTGTGGCTGACACGGATTGCATAAATGGGGTAATACAGTAAAGTAGAAATGGGATTACGACGTCCCTTTAGTTATGATCCCATGAGCAGCACAGTCACACTGCCTCTAATTTTTATCATCCGTAACAGAAAAGTCCTAAAGAAAAAAAAATAAACTGGATAACATCTTTGTAAGTTAAACATTCAGAACGCAGTCTAGCTAGCTTTATAAAAGAGGGTGGATAAAGCAGGATTTGATTACAGTTTTTAAGTACCTACAAATGCTAGACACACTTAATACAGAATAATACAGAGTACCAACCACACATGACAGATTTCAAGAGACATAAACCCACCAATCACCCAAGAATCAAGTACAACAAAGTATAAAGTGCAAATGAAACTGTTCATTAAGCCATTTTGGGAGGAAAAATCCAGGGACTTAAGCTGCTATCCAGCAATAAACCTAGTTTGGAACCAGGAGTTTCATTAGCTTGTATAAAACTCTAAACATATGTAAAAGTATTAATATTTTCCCCCTAAAGCAAGAATACATAAAAATTATAGGAGCCTTTTTAGGTACACAGAGATTGACCTCAATCTCAAACAGATAAAAACTGCATTGATTTGACACAAATAAGCATTACTAAGACATACACACACGAGGAGACACACCTTGACATGTTCATTAAAAGTACACGCTGATATAGAGATCAGCCCAAGTGCAATCAACAGGAACACTGCAAAAATAAGTGAACATTTAAAGAAAAAAAGCACTGACAACATGCAGCTACTTCCATTTCTATATTCTCATGACATAAGCATTCTTCAGGGCTACAGCTTAGTTTCTCTTTTTCTGTTGCTAACAATAGATGCCTTATTGACTTTTCATCTTCGCAGCAGCACCACTAGGAACTGTGACAAACAAAAAGCTGCAGAACAGGTTTGCTCAATTTCTGTTAGAGAGACCTAAGAGTGAAGTGTAGGGTCTAGAAACTAGGAGTGTTTTCAACACTCGAGGTTAAAGTTTTAATGTATACTTAAAATCCTCAAATGTCCAGCCCTAAACAGATACTTTTTGTGAATTCCCTTACCACTTCTGAAAAGACGGCAGAGGAAAGTCCGTTTACGCCACCTCTGTCTACAAGTGTAACAATGTCTATTTTGTTCACTTAACACAAATCATTGATCAAGAGTAAAATAAAGCATTTACTAACAAATTCATTTTATAGACATATAACTTACTCAGGCAAGTTTAAGCTATGTGTAAGCTCTCTGTCCAGGAAAGTATTTGAGATAATCAGGTCTTCTTCTTTGCCAAAACAGTCTGTTTTTGTCTTCGCTGAAGACATCAAGATGTCTTCTAGAAGCGGAACATCAATTAACTGCAGCAGTCGTAGCAGAGTTTGCTGTTTCCAGACATCTTCTATTACTGATACCATAAAAAACCAAACAAACACACAAACCCCCTCAGAAATAAGATCTCATGTAGAACACTAATGATCATTTTTACTCATTCAAGAATGTTTTAAATGTTCTAAGAAAACAAGGTAACAGCATAGCGTGAAGTTTCCGTGTTGGAGAAGAAGGGATCAAAATAGGAATGTTCAGAAAGAAGGCTTTAAAGATAACATCTCGCTCCTCCACCATATTAGAATTAGCAATAACCTACTATAATTCGTAACGTACAAGAAAGACAAGTGAACAGCAAAGGAATCATATAACACAGATGTAATTAATCTTAAAATCTATTTCCTTCTGAAGTCATATTTGCATAAACAGAATAGCACAGTCCTACAAAAACTTAATCCTGTTTTGTTTCCTTTAGTTTACTTACTATGAGTGTTCACCCATTTAGCTATTTTGTCATTAATGACATGTTAAATTTAGGACTCTAAGGGGCAGTGTTTAACAGAAATTAGGTACTCGCTCTAAGTAGATACAGTGAAGAACAATCAAATTTTAAAGAGAAAAATTCAATCCTCACCTCTTTTTGAAAGCAGATGAGTTGGTTCATTAACCATCATCTTTGGATGTAAACATGCGTGAACATTTATTGATTGAAGAAGCTCCTCTACCCTCTTTTTATCGGTTGCTTCTAATGCTAAGGCATTTGAAAGTGTTGCTTCACACTTTGTTCTTCTTAGGAGGGGGAAAAAAAAGATGTATAACAAATACAATTTTGACACATTTATCTTTCTGTCACTTCCTAAATTGTTGTTAAATCAGGACTTCAGGGCTTCATTGTATCTGGGGTCTATCCTGCTGCTGGAAAACCAACCACCCATATCTGCCTCGTGGAAAGGGCAAGGATGTTGATTCCAAATACTGTTTATTAGTTTGATTTCTTTTACCAGCTTCCAGCAAATAGCCCATTCATACTAATTGTCAGATTTCAGCACAACTCATTGGGAAACAAAATGATTCCTAGGCTTATGCTACTGTGCCGGATTCTATTCTAAATAACAAAGGTCAGATCAAAGCAGTTTAGCATTAGCAAGAAATATTAGGTAACATCCATGATCTAGGCGTGACACTTCTCAAAACTGGCACATAGGTTTCAACAGTCTGCAATACCTGGGTTACACAGGCATAACTTTATCTACAGTTAATCCACCTTTAAAAAACAAAAAAAGAAATCAGGCGAGTTCAGAGTAACTCACTTGGAACATCTTTTTGTCTTCTGTTTGCAGATTTGCTCAGGAGACGAGCTCTCATTGTCTTTGTTTCTTGGAAGAAGAGGAGTAAGACTGCTATTTACAAATTTATATAGACTAGTGTTTGTGTCTTCAAACTCTGTTTCTTTCTCATTCTTGAATAAGTAAAGCTTTGCTCCAACTGGCTCAAACACCTTGTGATCCATCAACGCTTGGCATACACGGACTCCCTTCAGCCGAGAAATATCATTGCAGCTTAAGTACATGCTTTGCATAAGATGGCTTAGTACCACATCAACAGCATTTGAGCCAGTGAAACAGTTTTTATACGTTTTCAGATGTTGTCTACGTCTTTTGATTTCCACCTGACTGTGAAGAGCATGAATAATACTATTCCACAGCTGAGTTGCTTGAAAAGGACCATCGCAATCTGCAAAATATTAATATGAAAGTTTTACAGATGTTTATAAAGCTTTATTTAACATTTAACCTATTTTTACTCTGTGAAATTAGTTATATATATTTAAAAATTCTCCAGAAATCGGCTTAATTTTACAAAGACAGAGAAAGAGAATACTTCATAAATCAGTCCTTCCTGTAAGTTGAGTCACACTCACCAGGGTAGAGTCAACACAAGAGAACAAAAATACACCAAAACAGGTGAGGAAGGTTGTTTTTTTTTTTCTTTGCTACAACCACACATAGTGTATGTACATGCACACACATATTAATTCATTACAGAATCACAGAATGGCTGAGGCTCGCAGGGACCCCAGGGGTCCACGCAGTCCAACCTCCCCTGCTCAAGCAGGGCCACCCAGAGCCGGTCGCCCAGGACCAAGCCCAGACCGCTTCTGAGTATCTCCAAAGGTTGAGAGTCCAAAACGTCTCTGGGCACCCCTGTGAAGAGCCTGACACGGTCCTCTTTGCATTCTCCCTTCAGGTACTTGTAGATACTGAGGAGAACCCCTCGAGCCTTCTCTTCTCCAGGCCGAGCAGTTCCAGCTCACTCAGCCTCGCCTAGGGGAGGTGCTCCACCAGCCCCCGGTTTCTCCTCCACATATCGCTCTCAGCTTAGCGCACGACAAACCAACATTCACAATACACTAAACCTGCCTGCACCCAAACACTCAGGCACAGCTCCAAGCCCCAGCCCCAGCCCCAGCCCCAG
>VZSC01001930.1:434695-479390 GCA_013398225.1 Steatornis caripensis
CGCTAGCTCCTTCCCTCCCGTGGCACCGGCAGCCGGAGGCACTCGCCCAACGTTCAGAGCCCGCTCCGCTCCCCAGCGACACACGGAGCCGCCACCAGCCCCACAGGCGCCGCAGAACAAAAAGCCGCGGCAGAGGGGACAACTCTCTTTCCCCCACCTCGCCGCCGCTGCCCGCTCCCCCGCCGCAGCTCCAGCTCGCTTTGACTCCGGAGCCGCCTGAACCGCGGAGTCAAATAAACCGCCATGGCCGCGGCCGGTGCCGCTGGCGGAAGCCGGCAGAGTGCATCACTTCCCGCCCTCCTCCGCCTCCCCCGGCCTCCGCCCCAGCACCGCCCCTCCGGGGCGGAAGTGAGGCGCGCTCCGGCCGCCCGCCCTCCCCTGGTGCCGTCACTATGGAGTAGCTGGAGCGGGACGGGGGGCCGACCTGGGGCCGGAACGAGAGACGGAGCCGGCGTGACAGGCGGCCCGCCGGGCACACAGCGTGACAGGCAGCCGGGCGCTGCGCCGGCAGCTTCCCGCGGGCTCAGGTAAGCGGCCTGTCCCCCACACCCCGGGGCAGGAGGGGCTGCCCGTGGCCTAGCAGCGTTGCGCCGGGTGGGCAGGGCCCGCTGGCTCCGCAGCGGCTGGGGCCGGCGGCCTCGCGTCCCGGGAGCCCGGCGCGGAGGGCAAGGAGGCCGCCCTGGAGGCGCGATCGTTGCGTGATCAGGGCCTGGCGGGGAGCGTTGAGCCGCCCGGGCCGGCGGATGGCGGGTCACCTCACTGCCGCTCGCCTCTGACCGCCGCCGCCGCCCGTCCCGGGCTGTCTGCCCGCCGCCTGCCCCGCGGAGCCTTCGGGCAGCGGCGCTTTCTGGGCGGAGCGGTGCGAGTCCGGTGTCGCTGTCAGTAACAGTAAATACTTCGCCCGGGAGGACTGGCCCGCAAGAGTCAAGGTTAGGTTTCTCTGTCAGCGGGCGGCCAACGGATCCCCACGCATGGATCTCGTTCCGTGAGTTTTTGGTAGGGTTTCAGTCGCAGCTCAGCGCCGAAATCCTGGAAAAAAGATCATGAAGGTGACTGGCTCTGAGGCCAGCCACACCGTGGTCAGCGCAGCGTTGCGTTTGATCCTCCTGTTGTTTTTGAAACAAATGCAAAAGCTTGGTTGTACCCGAATCATGTTGGGTTTGGGGTTGCTGGTTTGTTTGGTTTTTTTGTTCTTCTCCGAGACTTGGTTGTCCTAGCGCCTGTTTCTTCTGTGAAGTCATAATTGTTTGGGTCAGATGGATAGAATGGAAGTTTTGGTCGGGTGGCATGAGGTACCCATGCATCTGCCTGCTGCCTTGGTTCACAAAAGAGAATCCCAACTTATTATGTATAGATCAAAATTCTGACAGTGTATGATGCTCTGCTGTACAGTCTGCACCCATATGCATACGTCAGGTGAGGCTATGAATTAGTTCAAGGATAAACTAATAGTTTTAAATCAGGCAGTTGTTTTACGTGAGTGAGAATTAGAGAGGAGAGGAATCGTTGTTTTGGATTTACTTTTATTTCAAGATTTTGAATGTTTTGCCTCATTTGTTATTGCTGTGTTGGCCGTTGCTTGTTATGTTGCCAAGTGATTAGGTCGTTATCATGTTGACGTATCATTGCTGATGTACAGCAACGTGAAGACTGTTACCGATTGTGAGGGGAATTAATGAAAACAACACGTTGCCCATCTGAATTCCTTTTTAGGATTAGTTCCAGGTTTCATGGACTTGGTACATTAATATTACTCAAGAAATTCAAAGAGGAAGAAATCAAAGTTCTGATACATTTATTGCATGTCCTGTGTTGCTTGTCTGAACACAGTTACTCTTAAGATCTTGTACTTTTCTCATTTATTACCTTTTAGTTTAAAATGAAAGTCTCATTGTGGGTGACTGACTTGCTTTATTGTCCCATGGTTGTTAATTTTTCTATGAATAGTAGCTCAGTCTTAAAAGAACTGAACAAACCAGTTTTCGTTCAGTTGAGAACTAAGGTTGCATATTTTAGATATGGTTAATATCATCATGATTTGCGGTATTATAGAAACTACCCAAAATTGATTTGTTTTGGGGGGACATGGATTTTCTGGGTACATTGCTCCTGTTGACATAAGTTGAGTTTTTACTGAAGTTGACAATAACAATCATTTCTATAAAGCAAAGGAAATGTGCTATTTTAGATTACAGTTCAAATGTTGACATGAAGATTTGTACAAGTTTTCATTGTTAGGTGGACGTATACTTAAAACCCAAGCTGCTTATTCAGAAGTAAATTTCTCAGTACTCCTTACTCGGTAGCTAAATTAAACAGTAGTTTGCATACTGTCAAGCTGGTTCGAGAGGAACGGGTTGGACAGGGCCTACCAGGCTTGCTTTTTTAAATCCTAACCCTTCAGACACTGGAATGCTGTTAACCTTCTCACCTAGTGGCTTTTCCGGGCTTCTCACTGCAGTTAGTCTGTCACCCACAGCAGAGGGCACTTCTGATTTAATCAATACCACACCATTTTTCTACCATCTTTATAGAGAGGCTTCCTTTCAGATTTATGCAAAGGAATTTGAACATGCATATGCACATGCATTTTCTTCATACTAGCTCTGCAATTAGTTTTGTAAAGCATCTCTAGTTTTGAGAATTCTAGCACAAGATTGTGTTGCATTGATGCTAGAGAAGGCTTGATGGCTGGGAGTGAATGAAACAAAAATGAATGCAAAAAGCACAAGATTTAGAACAAATAAATTAGATTTGTGGTTATCTTAAACTCATTAGGATTGATTTTATAGTCCTTTAGCATGTAGAGTTTGCCCCATGGAATAGCTGTAGAATAGAATCTCTAGAGAGATGGAAATACCTATAGCTCCTGTTCAGAATACTTCATGATTCTTGAGCCTACCTATTTATCAGGTTAATGAAAAGTTCCTTTATACAGGGGTATTAGCTAGTGTCTAATAGTTGTTTGGCCTTGGGCTGCATAGTTAAAAATTACCTGCATTTTTCCATAGAACAACTCATAAACTAAAATTAATATATTGTAATAGAATGTCACGTACTGTAACAAAATTACTTAATAAAGGAACCCGTGTTTCTGTAATTTATTTCCAGCTGTGTTCTCAACAGAACACTTAGTGCATACCAAGCAAGTACATAATTATTCTTAAGATTATCTTATTGTATTCAGACTTGGCTGCTCATATCTAAACATTCCCCATAATTAAGACCTACTCCTCCCTGAACGTGCTTGCAGTTATATCAGGTTCTGCTCCTGAGTAGTCCCACTGACGGCATAACTACTAGTTCTGATTTTAAAGCTGAATATTTGCAAGGTGGAGATCTGTGCAGCTGGATACCTTTCTGGTTTATATTTTCTTAAAACTCCTAGTCTAGTTCTCGATTTAGTAGCACAAAGTTGTGTCACTCAGCTGACGTGGAAATTGGAGAAATGTCTGTGGAGCCACGGCGTTGGTATAGTTCTACATTTCACTATGCGAGAGTACTTAAGATGGGATGTGAGTGCAACAACAGTCTTGACATACAGTCAAGATCATGCAGCATAGCTGTGTTGCTTCCAGCACTGTGCTAGAGTTTGCTTAGGGCTGGGTTTATACTGTTATACAGTACATCTACATTGGAGTGAATTGTTCAGTAGCTCACGTAACTTTTTAAGAAGTTTTGTTTAGTATGTTTATTACTTCTTTGAGAAAACAAATCTATCTTTTCAATCTAATACTAATCAGATTATTTGTCCTTGTTTCTAATGGAGTCAGATCTACACTACCAGGAGGAGAAGAGGTGCATGTCCAAATAATTTAGTGTGGTTGATTTCAGTCAAGTTTCACTGAGGTATACAGGTGTCAAAAATAAGTTGCTACAGGTTTAGTGAGACTAAGGAGCAAGGAAACAAACTCCATTTATGTCTTGAATGTGAATAAAGTTGTGGCATAAATGCATATATTAATAGGCACCAGATAAATTTTGTAGACCAGAACATTGCCTTATGAATGTATACAGTAGAGTGGGTGGAGCTTTAATTTGTACAAGCAAGCACCTAACATCAGATCAGAAGGACATGGGGGCTGAGTAGTCCCAGTGCTCAGTGGATTATTTGTCAGTGCCTTCTGCTTCTTTTGTCCTTGTTACTATGGCTTGGCAAACATCATCACAACAGAATCTTGTCTCTTCCATTTGAATAGGAATGACATTCTCTATTTTTCAAAAAAGTAGTTTTACACAAATTATATACCAATGAGTTGAGTATATGGCAAATAAGGTGATAAATTAAAATAGTATTTCTGCAAATTTCACTACGCTTGCTGATGTGCTGTCTTAGGTCTAGCTTAGTATAGGCTGAAGAAATTAGTACTCTTCACACCTTATTTGAGAGAAAGTATGAAGAAATACCTTTAAATGTTTCTTTTGAATATACCACGTAATACTGATTCCAAGAAATACTTTCTTGCATACTCTCTCCATCTTTGCTCACACCGATAAGGAATATGAATGTCTGTCTCTCTTTTTCACTGTTTCTTTCCTGTCTTCATTCTTTCTTGTGTATCCCATTATCAGAGAGACAATTGTATAAATGGGCTTCAGAACTTCTATCTGGCAGACTAGGCAAGCCAGATTTTTTGGAACTAGTTATGACAACTTAAGAAACTGTCAAAGTACACAGTACAGGGGAAAGTGAAGTAAATTGTAAGCTGCCACAGTCTTTTAGCTCTCAAACTTGCAAGATGATATAAAAAACGTCCTTTTGTTAAAGCATAAAAAGATGATTTCTTGTTTCCTTTCCCTGCAGCAACTGATTAATACTTAAGCTCATTAATACTTAGATCATATGAATAGTAATGTCAGCAATCTGATGGGTAAATTGCTAAATTTTGAGTTTGTATTTTAACAGGCACAGAGTAGCAAAGAATGTATTTTTTTACTTGTCTTGTATAATAGACATCTATTCTTTTGCTGATCTGGGATCTTAAGCAATCCTTCCCTTCAGAAAATGTGTACTTCCATGAGCACTGGAATTAAAGGAGCCTGGTTTCCTTCAGATTTGGTTCTCTTTGTTGATTGATACTGATATGCAAGGTGTGAACCTTTCCCTTCATGGGAGCAGTTTATAGATTTTCTGCTTTATTCAATTACCTGTTTTCAAGAAATGGTTGAATTTCTCAGTCCTTAATTGATTTGTTACATCTAATGAAGAACGATCAAGAGATTCAGAAGTTTTTGAGGAGTAGAAGCAGTGACATATAATCCCTAGGCTTGCACACACAGATACGTCTATGCAGTGTGAGTACGTATAACTGCAAAGCCCTTGAAGTTGTATTTCAGAGTTCTTTTTGTGGGTTACTCCTGTATTGTACTGGATCCCTTGGTTAGATGTTACAGTTTTCAACATGTGTCTTACGTTAACAGAAATTGTGAGAGCACTGTGAAGCTTTTTTTTCTTGTCTTTGTAGGATAATACATTGATGCACAGTTGAGACAATGGAGTCCATGCTGAATAAATTGAAGAGTACCGTTACGAAGGTAACGGCTGATGTCACCAGTGCAGTCATGGGAAATCCTGTTACCAGGGAATTTGATGTTGGCCGACATATTGCGAGTGGTGGTAATGGTCTTGCTTGGAAGATATTTAATGGAACTAAAAAATCAACAAAACAGGTGGGTTGTCAAGTAAAACCCTAAGTTTATAAGCTTTAGATAGACTGATAGTTAGCAGCTGGTAAGTGGCATTTAAAAACAAAATCCTATTGGGCAGACTAATGCGAAGGGTAGTACTTTAAGTGAAATGAAATTAAGAACTCAGTATTATTTAAATGTAATATTCTCAGCTACATATGTGACAGTTGCTTTAAGCCTTCACTGCTGGATCCAGAATTCATCTGAGTTAAAACTGATCTGACAAGTAGGAAGACGCTTGTTTTAACATGGGACTGTCCCCCAGTTTGTTGTACCTTGCAGCTTTTTTTGGCATCAGTACTGGCTTTTTACAGTTTAAACTAATCATGAAGTATCCCATTATTTGTTCTTAGCAAAAGAGACTGTAGTATTTTGCTCAGCTGCCATACAGAAACTGAGAGGTTAGAAATGTTACGTCACAAGAAGGCATGGGATAGAGGAGGCAGCTGTGGAGGGAGTGAGTTGTGCCTTCACTGTGCTACTTTCAGATCAGTATTGTTCGCTTTTAGTTTTCTTAAACTATTAGGGTTTAGAGCACTGGTATATAAACTTCTGACTCACTTGAAGTCACATGTGTAGTTGAAAGTGGAATTGTGACTTTGGAAGAAGGTTTGCAAGGAACAGGCTTTAAGAACTGCTATTACAGAAAATTATTTTTTTGTACTGGAGAGACATGGAGTGTCTTTTTTCAAACTTGGAGAGGAAATAGACTTTTCAATGAGTAAATAGAACAGTTAGTAACTTATGGCCTTCAGGTAAACGTGATGCTGAAGTGATGTGAAGTCACTTAGACAATGAATTGACTTGGTATAGATGTACCAAAAAGAAATGCACACAAAGAAATAAATTTGGAAAACATAAATATAATCTGTTAAATAGTAGGAAAAGAAACTGTAGCAAATAGAGAAGAAATATGCTGAATAAATAATCTGTGGAGAATGTGTGATTGATTGTGACAGAAACTGAATCATGTTAAGCAGGTACTTTTGCCATATTCACAAGCATCTGTCTAGCTGTTGCAGGACACTATAGATCTAGTATTTCCTGAATTTACCAGATGTACCAATTGGGTTTTTTTTGGGTCTTACTCAACTATACAAAGAAGTGATAACATTGAAAGTATGGTAGTTTCGATAGGTTTTATACAATCTCTGTGCCCAGTAAGCATTTGAGCAGGTGTAGCTTTGAGGTCTGGAGAGTTGTAGCAAGTTTCTTTCACTGCCTAGTTGACAGACTGTATGTAACTTGGTTCCTGTTAATCACATTTTTCAAGCTTTGAATGGGTGCCCTGACCACGGATTTTGCAGAGTTTTGGTTCAAGTGTTACCACATGTGATCCTGCACTATCTCTGTAGACCTTGACTGACATCTGTACATTTATGTGCCATCATTAGTCATTGAAAATACAGCAGCAGTTGTACTGCAGGGAATTTTAGTTGACTGGTGACTGGATGTGCAATTACCATTCATTATGAATATTACCAGTTAGGTGAAATCATGTCAACGTTCAGTTTGCCTTTGCAAAATAAAACCATGCAGCAATACAAACAATTTATGCTGTGTTATTTTGCAATATATCTATTCTTTCACATTATTTTTTATTTCTTTTGCATGTAACTTTTGAATGTTGGCTGGGCAATGTGGAAGCAGCTGGCTGTCATTTTCCAAGTGGTAGCAGTCACTAGTGAAATGCACATACTTGCTGTATTGCAAGTGTGTACATCTAATTTGAAGCTAGAAGCACTTGGGTTTTTTACAGTAAATGTGTATTGTGATCAGACAAGCAGGATGTGAGGGCTTGATCGCCCATGTTATTGTCATTTTACAACAACACAGGTAATAATTTAAGTCATTGTAGCCAGATAATATAGCTAAATTTGGAGTTTTANATGGAAGTAGCTGGCTGTCATTTTCCAAGTGGTAGCAGTCACTTTAGTGAAATGCACATACTTGCTGTATTGCAAGTGTGTACATCTAATTTGAAGCTAGAAGCACTTGGGTTTTTTACAGTAAATGTGTATTGTGATCAGACAAGCAGGATGTGAGGGCTTAATCGCCCATGTTATTGTCATTTTACAACAACACAGGTAATAATTTAAGTCATTGTAGCCAGATAATATAGCTAAATTTGGAGTTTTAGCATTACAGCAGTAGAGCTGATCAGAAATCTTTGTTCTCAGGACAAATGGAAGTCAGTGGTCTTACGGAAGTTGGTTAGCTGAAGTTAAGATTTCCAATATGGATTAATTTGATTCCTGTTTTAAGTCAATGGACAGTTACATATATTCCATGTCTGGTGACAGTAGATATGTATGATTTTATTCCTCTTTTCAGAGTTCCGCCTTGTTCCTGCCTTGCTGGATTTCCTGGATTTCTGAATGTTTATGTCGGGTTTTTTTAATGTCTTTTGTTTTGTTGCTTACTTTGTAGGTGACTGAATAGCAACCTGACAGAGTGTGAGGAAATTGCTTACCCGTGTGCATGTGTTTGTCTGGTGCTATGTGATAGCTGATTTGCTGATATTTGTTTGAAAGATTTATGAGTCTTTCTGGTTATACATGTATGCATGAAGTAATATTGCTAATTTTACAGTATGTATATCTGCTCATCTTGGATTTGTTAACTTAGTCTTTATGCACTTTTTTTCCCCCTAGCATAATGTGGCACTTGTCCTTTTTTCCACTTAGAAAGCACGATCATAAAGAAATAGATAGGGTAAGGTCACTTAACATTCTTGTTGGCAACTGAGTCATAAAAGCTAGCAGAATTAAGGAGGCAATGGTTTGCACTTCAAGACTACTGTAGTCGTTTAACTTTTATTGTGGTAGTACTAAAGATGTTAATAGTACGTAAGTCATCTTCTGTTGTTTTGGCTGTGCATACAGTAGCTTTGAAATGAAAGCTTCCTATTATTCAAACTTTAAAAGCTAATTCATTTTAGAACTGAAATAATTGTGTTGTATACATTACGATTGAAACAAACTGATGGGGAAGTAGTCTTATAAAAAAACATTGGCAAACGTCTAAAAATAAAACCCCTGAAAGCTGGATGAAAATCTTCTTTCTGGCAAAAGACCAGGGTAATACTGGAATGCTTTCCAGTATTTTAGTTCAGAGACAATTTTGCTTTCACAGTGGGAGGCTTTGGTAAAACATCCTGTGTTTGCATATTGAGTTACATTTGATTATTCATTAAAAAAAATGCATGAGTGCATATGGGTAAAATAGAGAACAAAAATGAAAGGGAAAACAACCATAAATTTTCTAAAATCGACCACTCTGACTACTACCTTAAAATTTTCTTTGCTTTTATGTGCATGCCTTAGTCTTTAACGTGATCACATTTAACTTTTTTCAATGAGAGCACTACACCATTCGTAGGTGTGCTGTTTGTATTTTGTTCCCTTGGTCATGGCCTTTGCTGATGGACATCAGCAGTACTTCTTTTTCTTTGCATGAGAACAGAGTAGGACTTGCTTTTAATTTTGACTGCCTGCTTTCTTAAGATCTAAGAAGTATTCCTTTCTCTTCCCCCTCCTCCCCCTTTCTCCTTTTTTTTAGCAGTTGCATTGGGTAAGATAGGAGCAGGATTTTTGCATTCTCTTTGGTTTATGAGGTATTTGTGCGGATAAATAAGGACATGTGTTTTAAACTGTCAGCATGTGTTTCAAACTGGTGCGTGTTTCATACGGAATGAAGGATTGCAAATGAACTTGGAGGATGTGGTGGGTTCACCCCAACCAGTAACCAAGCACCCACACAGCTACTCACTCACTTCCCTACCCCCATCAGGATGGGGATAGAAAACAGGAAGAAGAAAAGTAAGAAAACTCATAGGTCAAGATCTGGACAGCTTAACAGGTGAAAGAAGAGGGGTTAAAAACAAGCAAAGCAACTGAAATTGCTCACCACGTCCCACAGGCAGATCAATCCTCAGCTAGTCTCCAAACAGCAACCACTTTGGAAGCAAAGATCCCCTCGTTCGTGCTCTGCCCTAGTTTTTATTGCTGAGCATGATGTTATATGATATGAAATAGCCCTTTGATCAGTTTGGGTTAGCTGTCCTGGCGATGTCCTGTCCTAATCTGCCTACCCGCACTCACTGTGGGGACAGAGTGGGAAAAAGAGGAAAGTCTTGACCTGGTGCGAGGACTGTTGAGCGATAGCTGAACATTGGTGTGTTATCAAGACTGTTTTTGCCACAAATCTAAAACACAGCATGGTATGGGATGCTATGAAGAAAGTTAACTCCATCTCAGCCACACTGGGTACAAAGGAAAACTGCCCATAGAAGCTGGAAAAAGGAAATTGGGACATTTAGTGATTAAAACTACAAGGATATAAAACCTTTATGAGGATCCATTAGTGAATACCAAGTCTTTGAGACAATGGTCAACAGGGTTCCCCTGAAATACACAAGGCCAATCAAGGAGAACTGATTTACGCTTTTCTGTTGAGTGTCTAAAAGTGTTCTAGATGAGTTAATATGATCATAGCCCAGTTAAACCGTGTCCTGTGTCTTCCGTGTTGTGGACAATGCTTACTCCTGTTTGCACAGGTGACATTAAATTCCTTGCCAAAGGCATTGTAGAAGTTAAGCACTGATCGATCTTTCAGTGATTCGTGTTAAAATTTCTAAATTCTTGGCAGTAACAACAGATGTGTTCTTGAAGGTCTGCATCCTGGGAGATGTTTACACGACACACATCATAACATACAACTGTCTCAGTGTCATCACTGAGCTTTACCTAACCACTCTGCAGTAAAGCACTTACCTTAAACATGTGGGAGGTGAGACAAAAGGTGCAAACTAGCTCATGCTTGTGAACAGAACTGAGATTTCATCTTANACTGTCTCAGTGTCATTACTGAGCTTTACCTAACCACTCTGCAGTAAAGCACTTACCTTAAACATGTGGGAGGTGAGACAAAAGGTGCAAACTAGCTCATGCTTGTGAACAGAACTGAGATTTCATCTTAGATCTGTTGAGTGGCCAGTCTAGTCCCCTACTTGTCCATACTTCCTAACCCAGGTAGTAGCGTTACCAGTATGCTGCGTTGAGACAAGAGCACGTTGAGCAAAGTGCGTATACTTCCTGTCACATAATGAATGAAAACTTGTGTTGTTGAAGATAAGGGTTGTTTTGTCTCCAGTTTTTCACTTTCTTTGTGGAGAGCAGTCATGCTTTTTTAGAATATATTTTAGTATTTTTATGTTAAATTTGTTTTTATATCACAAAGTTGTAATCATGATACAACTGCAGAGTTAAATAACAAGTAGTCATCTGCAGGAGGAAGCTACTCTTCCTTCAAATGATGAAATGAAAAAAACAAAGTGGAAGCTCCCCTAGAGCTTTCTGTGGAAAGAAGTAGTAACTACCAAAGCCTTTGCAGGCTTTCATCTCAGCAAGTTTCCATGAAAGTAATTACAGGAAATGGAATCCCTATCAGCTACAGTCAGTATCTCTCCTTTTTGAGGTTGAGTATCACTTCTTGTAAAACAGAAAAGGAATAACAGAAATAATGTGTTCATAGTCAAAATTTGACAGGATTATTTGGTTCATGCAGCATAAAACCATCAACACTTTTAAGTGTTTTCAAATGTAGTGGATGGTTTCAGTGATTTTTGTGCATTGAGAGTATGTTCTATGGCCCATGACTCAGGTGTCTCTTCAGTCTTCTGTACAGTAATATCTGGTGACTTATGAGGGTTAAGATATTGTATTTTTTATACAGCATTCTGCATATAAAAATCAGTGTTGATTATGGAATTGAATTTCAGAATGCTATATTTTGAATTATTAATATCAGAACACATTTAACATTTTAGTGTCGATGAGGAGAGATGGCTGTATGCTTTCTTCTTGTATCAGACATGTTACATGAAAATGAAGGTATTGAAAGCAAGTTGTCACACTGCACAAATTATTTTGATTCTTGACACTCCACAGTAACTAAGGCTACAAAAATCAATGTGATAGCAATCATTTTCATGCCTAGAGTACTACAATTTCATATACATACTTGTATGTGAGGTAATTTTAGATACGTAAAAGTTCTGTGGAACTTCAAACAAACCATACAGGATTGCAGCAAGCACTGATAGAACTTATTTATAGCCATAATAAAATATTCAAACCGTAGCTGATGTGCCGTACTATCTGATTTAAATACTCACTTTCTAATTCTTTTGACTTGTCATTAAACAGAAGTGCTTTCAGAAGTGCTGTATTCATTTGAAATTTTGTTATTGGTCACATACTGCTCAATACATTCACACTTTGTACTGGAAAGTCTATTTTCTAAATAATGGGTATAGTGTTATGTTTTCCATCCCCTGTCGTTCATTCCTCCCTGCCTTGTGTCAATGTTCGTGTTTGATGGATCACGCTCACGAGTTGGAGCAGGGAGCTGGTATGGATAGAAGGAGTTAGTTATAAATGTTCACCTGCTAATGGCTTAATGAAACAGGTACCAGCTAAAAAAAATAAACCAATTTTTTGTGTATTGGACTGAATTTCTTTTTTTATATAGCCCATTTCTACAAGTCTTTTTCTTAAGTCAATAATGTAACTGTTTCTGTGAGATTTTAATTAGTATAATGGTTATGAAATATGCAGTACAAGAGCATAGACTTCTTCTTGGGACTGAAAACTATTTTCATATTATTTTCTACTGGTTTCTAACCTTTATTATTCAAAACACTGTTGTAGGAGTATAAGAAGGTCTCTGTTTCATGATAAAATTTTTAATTCCTTNGATTTTAATTAGTATAATGGTTATAAAATATGCAGTACAAGAGCATAGACTTCTTCTTGGGACTGAAAACTATTTTCATATTATTTTCTACTGGTTTCTAACCTTTATTATTCAAAACACTGTTGTAGGAGTATAAGAAGGTCTCTGTTTCATGATAAAATTTTTAATTCCTTTTTTCTTCAATTGATTTATTTCTCTTTAATGGCTTGTAAGATGGCGGTGTAATTTAATTTTTTATTTCACATCCACCTCTGCAATTTGAAAGTTTCATATACATTTCTTAATTTTCTCCTGCTCTATTTGCAGAGGTTGGTTGGAAGAACTATTTTCTTTGTTTTTATAATCTACTGCATTTCTGGGACTTATTTTTACACATGTTTAAGCATTAAAAAATTCTTAATGTTTTATCGTGTGAACAGTCTAATCAGATTAATTGATTACTGTGACTGTAAATTATATTTCATGAATGTCTAGTGTAGATTGTACTGGTTTGAAGCAGAATGCTGAGACAGGGTCTGGTTTAAGAAAGCACCACTTGATATATTTAATCCCAAATGAATGCAGATATGCTCAGAATATTTTAATGTTTCATAGTTTATGTAAGTGCTTTCATCTAGTTAAAATCAAGCTGGTTTTTGTCCTGTGGATGTGCTGCTTTGTCAATGTCTAGATAGTGGTTATAGTTTACATATTACTGTTTGTAAGCTAAGGAGCAGGAGTACCTTAACTCTTATATATGTATATGTGTATATATACACACACACACACATATAATATATATTCCAGAGGTTATATACAGTAACCTGTGTGATTGTCACTGGAACAAAGTAAGGACAATATGCATGTATATATGTACATATACATTGAAATACTTGCTGCATTGGTGGGATTGTGCTGTTGATTCAAAAAAAGTGTGTGTGTGTGTAATTGTGTATAAGCTTGTTTTGTGGCTGTGGTTTTATACTGAGTGAATTCTGTTGCTTATTTCTAGGAAGTGGCTGTTTTTGTCTTTGATAAGAAGCTAATAGACAAGTATCAGAAATTTGAGAAGGATCAGATTATTGATTCTTTAAAACGGGGTGTTCAACAGCTAACCAGGCTTCGGCACCCTCGGTTACTTACTGTTCAACATCCATTGGAAGAATCCAGGTAAGCTGTAGTAAAATTGTGAACAGACTTTCTTAATCATTGTTTTGTTATGGGACATAAAATAACTGAAACATTCAAACACCTACATCTGATGAGATTCAAGTTTACGGTGTTTACCCATGTGAGAATGGTATTCACCTCACCTTCAGATGTTTTTTTTCCTCCAAGCCATAGGATGCATTTCTGATGTGAATCTAGTGAATCTATTTAATAATCTGTTGCATGATCTTAGTCCAGTTGCAGCTGTAAGACTAGACATGATCCTTACAGCCTGAAAATTTGGTAGCTCAATTAATTTAGCTTTTAAAGAACTCCCTTAAAAATTGCTTTCTTTCAAAAAGTTGTTCATACATTTGTTACATTTATGAGATGTATGTACTTAGTGCATGCGAGATAGGAGATTTTTGGTAAATTGTATGTGTTGTGGCCACATATGTGTTTAAAAGGTCCTCAAAGTTGAGGGAGACAAAATTCAGTGTGTTTTTGTAGTGCGTATTTGGTTTATGTAAGGTTGATTGCTATGCACAATAATGGGTTAGTCTTATAGATTTATCATTCAACTGTAGTGATAACAGCACACTAAAATCTAACAAATAAAGTGAAGGTTTCATGTTAAAATAGAAAGCTGATTCTGATTGTGCTGAGGAAGATCATGAAGGTTTTAGAGGGTTTTTTCCAAAGTAGTTTCTCTAAATGGTAGCTTAATAAAGATTCACGTACACTACCTTTTAAATTTCTGTGGTTTTGATTGTGTCTGTTAACCTGAATTTTTCCAAATGTGGCTTTTAAGAGCTGAGAATACTGCAGAAATGCTTCTTCATCTTTGCAATGCCTACTTTGGGAAAGATTTCTTGGATTAAATGATACTTGCATATTCATGTATATCTTTCCTCCAGTACTAAACACATTTCCTATTAACAGTTCAAAGCTGTCATTGCCCCTGTGGTTCAGTATACTCCTCACAAAAGCCTGAGGAAGATTAATTAGGTAATTGAATACTCTACAACAGTAAATGAACTGTAATACGCTAAAGGGCCTAGGGTCATCTCAGTCATAGTGTACGCAAGTGAATCCCAGAGTATACCTCAAAGCTGCTTCTTAAAATTATCACAGTATTTCGATTGACTCAGCAACTGCATCTGTAATTATTTTTTCCCTGAACTCTGCACTTCAGAAGAAAAGGCTGAGATTCATACCTTGGAGTGTTAAGAAAGCTTTGATATTCTTCTTGTGAAGAATTTAAACTTTTTGAGTAAAATTAACAATATACTTAGGTTAGAGTTCTCATTCGTTAGTTTTCTTCAGTAAGGCCCTGTGCTTTGCTCCATTTGTCCTTTCCATACTCAGCATGCTCAGCTCCTGGTAGAAACATCAGTAGCACCAAACCTGTCCAGTTGCTTGCTATGCCAGAACCTGATACAACATTTTTTGAAGGGGATTCATAAAATAAAAATTTGCTTAGAATGTTTGTTTGTGTAACCTTGTGCAAGCTTACTCTAACACTTCTTTAGAATTACAGGTCTTCCCAGAGTGCATATTCTTGAAGAAATCTGTCATGGGCTCCTTCTGTCTAGACTGTACCTGGTCTTTTTTTGTGTCTGCAAAGTAACATACAGTTGTGTTGAACTGTTTTGCAAGTCACCCTTTATTCCTCCTTTGTGGAGCAAAGGGATACTTGGTATACCTGCATAGCTGAAGTAGATACAGAAAGAAAGGCCGTACCTTTCTGACCTTAGTGTGTAGGTAGCTTTTCCATTGTTAATAGAATGTTTCTACTCCAAATTACTGGTATTCAATATAATTACATTTAATATAAATATATATAAAATATATATATTATACATTTTACATATGTTTATATAATGAATAACTGTTTATACTAAATATTTAATATAAATACAATATATTTACTTACAGCTGGTCTTGAATTCCAGTAACAGCACAGATGAGCAATATTGTTCTATATTTAACTCGTTATTGGAGAAAAGGATAAAAAAGCCAAGTGATAAGTTCACTCATAATGTCATTACTACCCATTAAAACTTGTAGTAGTGTGAAGAGTCCCAGATACTTAATATACTAAGCATTCCATCTGTTGCAGTTTTGCCCAAAGTTATGCATTTTTGGCCATCGCTTTTATTTTTAACTCGTTTTCTTTTTATTATGTTACTCTGAATTTCATTTTGATATTATTCAGAGAACTGTTACTGAAGCTGCACTGTATGGCAGACATCAGCTTCTTCAGTATTCAGTTGCTTTAATTAGATTTGCCCCATCCTTCCGTTACTCTGGTTTGGGTCCTTATTTAATTAGTTCCTAAAGTGAAAAATAAACAGCCATCTTTTTATTCCCTCTAAACAACATCAATGTGTTATGAAAACTACTGAATAACTGTTCCCTAGGTATTTTCTGTCATCTATACCATAACTGTAACTAAATGTATAAGCTCTGTGTTAAAGTTGAAGACAGATTGAAAATGAAGAACTTTGTCTTTCTGTGCTCTGATCCTTCCTTGTGATTACTACAGAAGCAAGTTTTATAGCCTTAGTTGTGTTAAAAGAAACATGAAAGGAACGGTGTTAGCAGAATGGTAGGGAGGAAACAAAGCAAAGAAGTTCTGTCAGGTTGGCTGACATTTACAATTCAATGTATTTTAATTTTCAGTTGTTTTTCCTTCTGAAAGGCAGTAGGTAAAACTAAAATCTCGATGAGTAATAAGAGGTTTCCGTGTTTCATCAGCCTTACTTTACTTCAAAGAGCAAGCTTGTTAGTTTATTGAGATACTTAAAAACTATGTGGCAGGTTCATGCTGAGGCATTGTGTTGTCTGTGATATTTTTACAAAATGAACAAAAAGTTAGGCTTCTATCTTCTGGCCTATAACTTGATATTCAAAAATATATCTTTATTACAGTTACTCAGTCTCATTGTTCTGTGTTCATACTGATGCAGTATTTAGTGTTCTCATGAATAATACTCACCCTTAAACCAGGTATGTGTGCTACCATCCATGTAGAAAAAAAAAATTAAAACAATTGAGAAGTGAGGTGCAATGACTGTCCAGGGCCTTCAGCACTGTGCAGACCACTATGAAGAATGTGGATATGAAGAATGACTCTGTCTATGTTACATGAAGTTTGTGAAACTGAGGCATAGGTTGTTTTCACACCTTCGAAATTTGAAATTTTGAAGCACACTGTTACAACCGGTGCAGTTTATGTGTGGAAGTTTGCTTCATCTGTGCTTTTCAAATACTATTGACACAAAAATTCATGAACAACACCTGTAGTTTTCCATGAAGGAAACAATAGATAAAATAATTTAGAAAACAGTCACTTCACATGCAAACTGCAGTACATACAAGAAGCATATTCGTGTTTGCACCTCTTCTATTCAGTTGCAAAGTAAAAGAATATTCAGGTGCTATCTTACATTTAATAATTTTGTTTCTGATCATTGTCTGACCACATTAAGTATTGCTTCAGTCAGGGAAGTGTCAGTTTTAGGGACAGCTAAAAGCCTGATTTTACAAGTTTTAATAATAGTAAGAATTATTTGTTTGATTTTCCTGGATCAGGACAGGAAAAGCACTGCCTTGTTAAAACTTTCTATGAAGCAATGTATGCATCATTAGTGATATATGTGGATGTTAGAGAATAAAATAACTTAAGCTGATTTCTATATTCTAGTATTTTTTTAATACTTCAGATGTTTATATATTTTTCTATGGTACAATATTACTTATAAGGATTCAAAATCTGAAATATAACATGTTTTTAGGTAGAACCAAATGGTCTGGTAATGTATAATACGATGTTAGTATGGTTCTTTAATCACAGTCAAGAGATTTATTACATTTGTTTACAAAAAATGTTTTTATGTATTTTCTGTGTAGGGATTGCTTGGCATTTTGTACAGAACCAGTCTGTGCGAGTTTAGCTAACGTTCTTGGCAGCTGGGACAACCTACCTTCTCCTTTACCATCTGATATTAAAGAATACAAACTTTATGATGTGGAGACCAAATACGGTTTACTTCAGGTATGACACATTGTCCTTACAATTTTCATGTGCTTTTAGTATTAATGATTGTTTTATAAAGTTTGTGAACTGCCAAAGTTTTGTTGGCCTGTAGTAAATCAAAAAATAATTGGAAAGTCAGAGATGATAGTGTCCTGATCACTGTAAGCGTAAGAGAGGATGAACACTGGAGCCTCTAAGTTGCTACTGTATTTGCTTATTCTGACATGGAAAATATGAAATCAAATGAATTTTTATTTTCCATATAAATATCTCTGCTACAGCGGTCTCTCCCATATGTGAATCTTTTCTTTACCTTCTATGAGGAAGAGTAGCTCCCAGGTTTTGTTTGGTGAATATGTTGATCAACTTTGAAGAGCATTTTTGTTCTTATGCTGTGATACTTAATTGGCATTATCTCATCTGCTGATTACCCACCCATCTGTGTTTAATTTCCTTCATACATACATAAAAGACATAGCCTGAAATAGTGGTGAAAAATTGTTTCTTAGTTAACTTACCAATTTAAGCATGAGCACAGGAACAGAATTTTTGTAAATGCCTTGGGGAAATATTTAACCTGAATTAATAATCTTTGATTAACAGGTTTCTGAAGGCTTGTCATTTTTGCATAGCAGTGTGAAAATGGTCCATGGAAATGTCACTCCTGAAAATATAATTTTGAATAAGAGTGGAGCATGGAAAATTATGGGCTTTGATTTTTGTATCCAGTCAACAAATCCATCTGAACAGGAGGTAATAGATCTTTATATTTATCATCATTAAATTTCAATTTCAGATCTTTGTCTGAAACCAATTTCATGACCTTGCATTTCAGTACAGAATCATTTATTTAATACTCACCTCTATATTTTGTTGGTGGGAAGTTTGAACATATGGCACAGGTCTGGACTGAAGTGCTGCTTTTCATCATCACAGAAAAGAGCCTGAGTTGGCTCAGTGAAGTCAAAGTAGACTAGTGATGGTTTCAGACAGAGGCTATGCCTGTGCCACTTCTGCTCACCTGTGTGTTGGATGACATGCAAAGCTACCTAATTTAGTCTGTTGTATCCACTCAATGGCTGGTTGCTACCTCCTAAAATGAATTCCCATTGTAGCTCGTATTTCCCTCCTACAGCAGTGCTTTGATTTTACATTACACTTCACAGTTCTAGTATTCAGACTTAACTGCATCAGCTAATTACTCTTAAGTTACAGACACAGATTCTTAACAGTTTTGCCTTACTCTGTTTCTGTTTAATTCATAATTGAATTTGAGTGGATTAATTATTTTTTGCTGCTTGAATTTCTTATTTAAAATGTTCTTTAAAGATCCCTAATAAATGTACTTTCTTTTACTTCTCTTGTAGCCAAAGTTCCCTTGTAAGGAATGGGATCCAAACTTGCCATCCTTGTGTCTTCCAAATCCTGAGTATCTGGCACCAGAATATATTCTCTCTGTGAGCTGTGAGACAGCCAGTGATATGTACTCTCTAGGAGCTGTTATGTATGCAGTGTTTAATAAAGGGAAACCAATTTTTGAGGTCAACAAGCAGGATATTTATAAAAGCTTTAGTAGACAGCTGGATCAGGTATTTGTTCTATTTGTGACTACTATTCATTGATGCTTATATTTGAAAAGTTACTGTTTTAAAGTAGATTTAAATATTTAGAACACAGTACCAGTGCTCCAACATAAACAATCTGATAATGGTGTCTTACTTTGCATGCTATCTTTATAACAAGAAAAAGAATCCTAGCAAAATATGGGAAGTAAAAATATGTGTACAGGAGGCTACATGTACCAACTTTATTAACTACAAATTTCATTTTTCACGTGATTTCTCTGTAAACCTGTTGAATGCTGGTCTTGTGGAATAGTTTACCCGTTGGGGTGAACAGGGTGAAACACAAGGCAGTGAACTACCTATTTTGGACTGTTGAGGATGAGTAAGTTTAGAGTGATTTGATCGCTTGACATTGCAATTGGTATCCACTTAGTTTTCAACTATTTCACATTCTTTGTGGACTATGAATATTAACAGAATACAAGTTACCCAGATCAGATGACCTAATGTACGTTCATATGCAAGTTTCCTTTGTCGTAACGTATTTCAGTGCCCATTGCCTTAGTTGCATGTGGTATATTTTAATGTGTGTAGACAACGCCTCAGAGAATAGCATGTAGCTGTTTAAAAATACTGGGTTTGTGTTCTCCAATAACCTGAACACAATGAGAAGCTGGAAATAGGGGAATGCGACCTGAAGCACGTAGGCTGTTGGGAGACGGAAAGGAGACTATAAGGGATGAGAAGCAAATGGGTTATAAAAGGGGAGAAGGGAGGGTTATCAAAGGTGTGGATACAGAAAACATCAAGAGGGCAAAATACAGTCCTATTGTGTATTGGAAATAGTTATATGCAGGATTTTCTGATTTCATGGTGCATGTGCTTAAATTACTTACGCAGCTGAGCCGTTTAAGCTCCAGTACTCTTCAGAATATACCAGAGGAGGTGCGTGAACATGTAAAGCTGCTCTTAAATGTAGCTCCAGCAGTCAGACCAGACGCAGATCAAATGACTAAGGTCAGTTCATGGAAAATACAGTAGCCATAGGAAAGAGGGAAAATAGTGTTTGATTTGTAGAAACAACAGAGCTATTTTAGAGTGTTTTCCTGTTACTCATTTTAGTTGAAATGTTAAATATTCTTTAACTGTTTTGGAAATAATGATGTTAGTTGATGCCAAAAGTTGTCCTTATGCTGACTTTTATTAATACGGTGAGTGCTGAGACAAAATTTAGAATAATCATTCAATGCAACACTATTTTGTTGCTTTCCAGTGCAGTTGGAAGTATTTTCAATGCTGTGTTTTTATACAATTCAGTCTTTAAAACTGTATTGGAGGGATTTTAAAGCCATAAAATGTTAAAAGGGCAATAAATGTAAGGATTAACTTTTGGCTTATGATTTTCAGTGTATTCTTAATTATGCAGAAGAATAGCTTAAAGTATACTTGGTACTTACTTGCTATAATAAAGCAAAAATTAATTGCAAGTAGGATAATAACTTTTGACTTGACAATTTTTGCCTCTGCTCTCCTGTCTGAAAGTTGAACTTAAACGCGTGATTCTTCCTTTATCTTACACCCTATTTTCTCATATCTGATAGCCTTTCAAATTCCTGCTTATAGATTTGCTTAGCTAAACAATTTTCTTTTTCTGTCTTGTAAAAAGATTGTATGCAGAGAAATCAATGTCTTTAACAGTTGGAAAAAACAGTGAGTGAAGAAGGGAGGGGGAGTTGATAATGGTTCTGCCAACATATATGCTGAAAGATGGCAACTGAGGAATCAGGTGTCAACTCACTTGTCTGAAGGACTACAACTAACAAATCTGTAAATGGCTGTATTAAGCAGTATGGTTTTGTAAAGCTGTTAAATCTCTCTTACCATGTCTGCACTGCAGACTGAATTGTGGGGTAGAAATATTAGAGCTTTAGTTATAGAACCGGTTTGTTACGGCCAGCATGACACGAGCTAAAAAGGAGCTTGACATGGGCAAGTTTACCTTGCTAGTTTTAATTAGTTTGTGTTAACCTATGTAGAATTCCACAATCGCATACATTTTGGTGTGTGATCTAGAAGACAGAATTTAAGTCCACAGTGCAGACTAGCTTCAAGTCTCTGCTGATAGATTCTTTTCTTCTGTATTCTATGTACTCCAATCTGCTTTTCTCATTCTTTTCTTTATTGCCCTACTCTTGTCAGCTTCTCTTTCTGCCTTACAGCAGAGCTTCTTTAAATGTTTTTATATCCTTTCTTCTTGCACAAATTTTTCAACTAAAACCAAGTTTCTAAATAATCTGAGAGACCATGCTTTGTCTTTAACTGTTACAAGCCCGTGAGGTTTAATATATCTCTCCCTAAAACTGAGAGCTAGCAGGAAGGAGGAATCATACCCGTGCAAGTTTTTGATTGCAGAACTTCTCATTCTAGTCTGTGTAGGTCTGGGATCTCTTGTACTCCTTCCGTTCATCTGCTAACTGAAAGCTAAATATTTGGGGATGGATTTTTATGTAAACAATCTTGTTATCATCATGCATTTTTATCAGTCTTTCATCAATGATGAAGCAGTTCTATCAGTATTAATATGCTATACCATGGCTATAGATGGACCCTCCCTGGTATTTTGTTCGTGCCATCTTTATAAGCCTGGTCTATGTATATACGTTGTTACACAACACTTAAGAAGGCCTGTGACCTTTTTACTAAGTAATGCAAACATAGGAGATCATGTGAGAAATTATAGTGAATAGGATTTACAAGTGGGTCTGAACATTGGAGAGTCATTTATATAATTACACATTTATTGCATAGAAATGCTTGTTGATTCATTATAAGTTTCCAGCGGTGGTAGCCAGATCTGGATGGCCTAATTAATAATCTTTTGTTGTAATATTAAATAGCATAGTTATTCCTAGGAGAACTTTTAATCAAAGTTTTTACTTTTCATTCTGTTTTTTGTAGACAAACCATTATTTCATATACAGTAAGTTAACTTAGATACACATAACATGCATGGGTTTCTTTAAAATGTTAGGAAAATGCGGTCTTAGTAATAAACCTTTATCTTATACTATTATATCTTATACTATATTATATATAATATAGGATATTATACTACTTAGTATGTAAAAATATACTTTTCTAGTTGTTAGTTGCAGCCGTGTCATTGTAAAGATTTACTATAGTGCATTGAGAAAGTAAATAGATGATTATATTATGAAGTCTTTGTAACAGTGTCAGCGTTGTCTCCCTCCAGATCACAAGCTTTTAATCTTATTTTTAGATACCATTCTTCGATGATGTAGGAGCAATGACACTTCAGTACTTTGATTCATTATTTCAAAGGGACAACCTTCAGAAATCACAGTTTTTTAAAGGGCTACCAAAGGTTCTGCCAAAACTGCCTAAGGTATGTCTGTATGATGTCTTGAAATAGTGAGTTTAAAAATACGTGAACATCTGTTAACATTCTGAATCTGGAAATGCTGGACTTTGTGTAGCATGGTACCATAATAGACTGCCATGACACTGTCAGAATAGAGCAGTAGGAA
Source organism: Steatornis caripensis (assembly GCA_013398225.1). Taxonomy (NCBI): domain Eukaryota; kingdom Metazoa; phylum Chordata; class Aves; order Caprimulgiformes; family Steatornithidae; genus Steatornis; species Steatornis caripensis. The sequence continues at coordinate 457,426 of VZSC01001930.1, forward strand.
AGAAGGGGAAATTAGAAAATAATTGATCTGGAAATACTCCACGGCTATCAATAATTCTTTAAATGGAAAATGACAAATTGTGCCATCAGTATGTGTAATGAACCGTCATTTGCACGTCCTCTTGTAGTTTATCCCACTCTGAAAGCGAGTTGTCTTCGCTCCACTTACAAGGCTTTCCCTTTATTTCGAGATGCTATCTCATAGCTCTTTGAAGTCATCTTGCCACCTTTTCTCCCAGTAAGATTGCTTCAAGTTTTTTCATAGCAAGGCAGTACTTTAATGTTGAATGATGCAAAGCTTCCTTCCCTCCACGGACTAAGTGCTTTCTTGTGCTAGCAGTGCCCAGAATCCTCAAAGGCAAATGTCTGTCATTACAGATTTCTTCTGTGTTGTGTTAGACACTATGTCTAGACTGACTCCTTTTCCTTTTGTGGTATTCTTTAATTTATGTAAGGCATAATGCATATGTGATAGAAAAATAGTATTAATTTAATACATAATAGAATAGCTGAGATTCTAAACCATTGCATTAGATTTCTCTGTTTTTAATTCTGTTTTGAACTACACAGTGCAAAATTCAGACTTCATGTTTAATACTCTCTTCTTTTTAGTTTAGTTATTTTTTTTCCTTTGATCAGAAATCTTTGATGCTTTGAATTTGGAAATAGATGAGATGTATTTCAACTAACTTTAGTCAGCCCCTGACTGACCTAATCATCTTTAGGGCATTCTTTTTTTTTTTTTCCTGCCTTGAAAGTATATTTTATGAGGAAAGATACTGTTGCCCTTGAACCGTGTATTTCTTTTTATTAACTTTAAAAGCATTTAAGGGTATCTAACTCTACGGTAGGCATCCACAGTGTAAATACCTATCGTCAGCAGAATCCCAGTTAGGGAATGTACCTGGAGTTTTACAGGGAGGTATAGTAGGATTATGTTTTTGTTCAGTGAGTGATGGGGTACTGAAAAACTGATTATTTTGGAGGAGTGATAGGGTCTTTTTTAAGAGTCTTTTTAGGGTCTTTTTAAAGAAAGTGTACAGAATAAGGTTTTTATGATTCATGTATGTGACTGAAAGTCCTGTTTTCTGTAGTTAATTGCTTTTGTTGGCCTTCACAGTTGTTATAGCCTCCAGTTACATTTTGAGTGTGAACAGAGAAAAGTAAGAATGTAAATTAGCTAGAGTATACTGTGAAAATAAGAGTTCAAAAGTGAAAATTGTCCATCTGCTTTTTTGTAAATATCAGGTTAATAAAAAAGCTGTTGAGCTAGCACAATAGTATCTTACTGCAATGCAGTACAATGTGATGCATGCTTGGTTTTTTTCTTTTAGCGTGTTATAATTCAGCGAATTTTGCCTTGCTTGACCTCTGAATTTGTCAATCCTGATATGGTACCCTTTGTCTTGCCTAATGTTCTCCTAATTGCTGAGGAATGTACCAAAGAAGAGTATATCAGGCTCATTCTGCCTGATCTTGGTCCTGTTTTTAAGCAGCAAGAACCAATCCAGGTACGTTAATATTGTTCAGATTATACTTTTTTCTTTGGTGTTTTTTTCCCTGAAAAATGACTAAGTGTTCTATTTCCCTTTTCCAGCTTCACACAGATTGCCCAACCTGCTCTGTAGTTGTCCAAGCAGTCAGTCTTGATTCATATGAAATACATTTTTTCCAGGAAATTCACAGAGCCTCTACCCCTGCTTTTTTTAGATGGGTTTTCTGAGGGTGTATTTGTGTTTATAGATGAGATTAGATTAGCAAAAAAGGAAACACTTAATTTACTATGCAATTCTTACTTTTGGTTGGTTGTAGAAGATATGTTTATAAGTGTTTTATCACTTATGTAGCCAGTCTGAGCAGGGTTGTTCAGTAGAATATTTGCACATATTCTACCAGTAGGTGAGCACTTAAGGGGCAAGATAAACATAGGAATGAACAAGTAGACCTTTTATATCTGGGTTTCAGAAAACTGGATCAGGGAACTCTCATTGTAGTAGGGAGGGAGGGAAAGGGGATAATTGTGTAACTGAGAATACCTCAGAAAATTAGAACTACTTAACGTTCTTTAATTTTGGTACACTGGGGCTTTGTTAGCTTTGTTGTTGTCTTGAAAAAATTAAACATCTAACTGACCGAAAGCCAGTGAACATCTTATTTGTGCTGTTTCATCCTAAAATATAACACTGTGTTTTGCTACCTTTAACATCAGATTTGAGACAATCGGCACTGCAAAAAGTTTGTCTCAAAGTTATATCTGGAGCATAATGGGCACATAGCTGTTTTATTTCTTGAGAAACGAGGGAAGAAAAATAAGACTTGGGGTCAGCTCATGAAGAGCGAGCTTTGCAAAGTTTTTTTCTGTAGNATACCTCAGAAAATTAGAATTACTTAACGTTCTTTAATTTTGGTACACTGGGGCTTTGTTAGCTTTGTTGTTGTCTTGAAAAAATTAAACATCTAACTGACCGAAAGCCAGTGAACATCTTATTTGTGCTGTTTCATCCTAAAATATAACACTGTGTTTTGCTACCTTTAACATCAGATTTGAGACAATCGGCACTGCAAAAAGTTTGTCTCAAAGTTATATCTGGAGCATAATGGGCACATAGCTGTTTTATTTCTTGAGAAACGAGGGAAGAAAAATAAGACTTGGGGTCAGCTCATGAAGAGCGAGCTTTGCAAAGTTTTTTTCTGTAGCTTTCTAGATACTGTATATTAAATTCTTGTGTTGACATTTTTAATGCACACTAAGTACTAGATGGCTTATTGCACTATTATTTCTGTGGTCTTTTTAGTGCGGCAAAGTTTGTTTAAGTAATCTAGGACAGGTTTTCGAAGTTAATATACCAGGAATTCAGGAAAAAAACCATAAAGGTTCAGAGTGCCAGAGGATAGAATTCCAGGTCTGACTGTCTTTGTGCAAGGCAAAAGTCGTCCAGTTCCTGTGTGTTTGTAACTCACACAGAGGGGTGGATGGTGAAGGTGTCAGTGTTTCTTCCAAACGCTCTCCCAAGATGTATTAGATTTGTATGTGGTCTATTGCCGTACCCGTAGGGTACTTGAGTTAGGAAGTAAATGTGTTGTAGCAAGGCTCCTGTGGTTCAGTATGAAGAAATTGTTATCCAATGTTCATTATGTCTTTGTATGAGGGAATTTATAATATGAAAATAGAATATTTAGTTGAACTACTCGTTCTTACTATACTCTTGGATTTAGCATGGAGTAACTGTTGAGCTGTAAATTACAGTCCTGCCTCACTCTGACATGGCTTCCCAGTGTAGACAAACCCTTAGTTTATATCTAGGAGAATCCATAGAGAGGTGGCATATGACACGCTGTAAATTCATATTCTAATTCAGTACACCAAAGTGTACCCTCACATGTACTGGGATCTGCGTGGATGAATGAAGCGAACCTTTAGCATTGTTTAGAGTGCAACTGCTGCTGCTTGCTTATTAGATGGTGTGTTTGAATGTGTGACTGTGACATCTTACTTTTTATCTATTTAAATAGAAACTATCAAATATGATCTTAGGAAGCTAAAAATGAAAGAGGTTCATTGGAAAAGTGATTCGTTGGAACTACATTCAAGTTAAAGGCAGTTAGAGAGAGACATCAAAACCAATTTTCAGCTTTATGTTGTCTTAGTTGAAAAGCATTGACAGTCAGTGGAAAATAGCTGAACTGCTTCTCTGAAATCTAAAGTGGGATGTGCATTTACAGAGCATTGCCTCTGCCACAGAAACTATGCAGGCATGCATGCTCTCACCAGTCAGTGAGATGTAGCTTATTCTGAGGTCCCACTGGTAAGAACATGTGTGCTGGCAGTTACCTTGGAAGACCTGATTTGCTGTAAAATCATATTAATATACCTTCTGGTGACATTTTTTTTTTATCCATACTTTAATTTTTCTCTTTATGCTTTCTCTGATTTTTGAGGTTCTTTTTTTTTGGAAATCATTCTTCCACTGGAATTAAATTCCAGTTAGCCAAAGACTAACTTGCATTGCTATATAGTTATAGTACAATGTTTAGCTTAAAAGCAGTCTGTTACACATTCAAACAACTCATTCTTATTTTAAAGAAGCTTGTCTAGTTATTAAATAACAGGTTTCATTCATATCCTTTTCAAATTTGCAAAAACAGTCAAATGATCCTTCTCCAAAAATATACATTTAGCTAACACAGAAACTGTCATGACACAATGTTACAGGGTTGCAAGGCAAGAGAACAACCCTTTGAGCACATAGATGTTTGAAAAAGCCAAGTTTAGGGCAAATAACAATTCTTTATGCAAGAATAATTACTTTAAAACTGATCTGGCCCATCTCATCCTGATTCTCCCAAGTTTGAGGATATTGCACAAGAATCAGTGTTCATGGAATGAATGATTGAGTCTGTGTGTGTGTGTCTGTGAATGTGTGTACAGTTTAGGTAATTATAAGTGTACAATAAGAAAGCACACCTTAGCTGTGGTTTAAAAGAATTTATTTTTCTTTGGTGTAAAGTAAGCAAATGAAAGGGGAAACTTACATGGTCGTGGTACACTGGTATTTCTACACTCTGATGCTTCTGTTTGACATNTAATTATAAGTGTACAATAACAAAGCACACCTTAGCTGTGGTTTAAAAGAATTTATTTTTCTTTGGTGTAAAGTAAGCAAATGAAAGGGGAAACTTACATGGTCGTGGTACACTGGTATTTCTACACTCTGATGCTTCTGTTTGACATACGAGCACTGATTGCTACATATTTTTACACTTAAAAAATGAAATCTTTTCCTCCTATGAAATACTTGTCTTTTTATTATGAATGTAATACCATTCACCACAATTTATCCATCTAGTCTAACCTATTTTCTAAAAGGAGTTTCGATACTGATGTCACCTGTAGCATGTTGCCTCACCTATCTGAGATGAGACATGAGTCTTATGAGTTACGTACCTCTCTGTATTGGAGACTGAGTCTGGATGAGTAATTTAGAATAGCAGCTAACTTTTAGATGGAGGAACCTAAGCAAGGTGAATCCCACTATGTAAGTGTGCTGTTCTGGTGTTGCTTTTTAGGTTAACGTGATGTCAATTTTTTTTGTTTGGGATGTTTTATTCTATGATATATAATTTCCATGTGACATAGAATAAAGGTATTTTGTGTCCATATAGTAGCTGTAATATTCTTTGAATTGTGTCCCTGTTTTGATTGTAGATACAGATGGAGTGCAGCTTTTATATGTGGAATTGTGGTCAAAGGCTTTGAGGACAGCATTTGAGCCATAGTTTTCTGAAAGTTTAGCTTTCAATGATGATGTGTGTATAAAGATACTCTTTGGGTGGATTTTAACAAAAGACCATGTTGTAAATAGAAACAAGAACTCCCTCCTTAGCCATTATGTTATCTTATTTCAGAAGGATTAGTCTAGAACACGCATATTTTGTATTTACTGTTTTTTAAATGCAATAATATGTCAAAGTGTTTTTTGTCTTCCATGCCTTCAGGCAAGCAACATGGTAAGTGATCACATTTACTGAGTTACAAGAAAACTTCTGAAGTTTTTATGATATGATACAACACATTTTAAATTGTAAGTATATGTTTCTGCAGTTAAAACTTTGGGCTTCTGAATTGTCCTTCTTTTAATAGATCTTGTTGATCTTCCTGCAAAAAATGGACTTGCTTCTAACCAAAACTCCACCAGATGAAATAAAGAACAGTGTTCTACCAATGGTTTATAGAGCCTTGGAAGCACCTTCAATTCAGATCCAGGTATAGTAATTGCAGCCTTTAGTTAAAGCAATTTTTTTCTCTTCTCTTTAAGCTGATGTGACAACTTTTTGTATACCCCTGTGTTCGTTTACTTGAAAAAAATGATAAAGCTGCCTCAAAGTTGAGAGAGATGAATGTTTTATTGAAGAAAATTTGTTGTAGTAAAATAAAATTTAGTTCCCTTATTTTCCAGGGATTTGATTGTTGTTCTAATGCTCTTATCCTAAATTCTGACGAGCCACCACAGCAAAAAGTGGGATGTGCATTTACAGAGCATTGCCTCTGCCACAGACACCGTGCAGGCATGCATGCTCTCACCAGTCAGTGAGGTCTCACTGGTAAGAACATGTGTGCTGGCAGTTACCTTGGAAGACCTGATTTGCTGTAAAATCATTAATATACCTTCTGGTGACATTTTTTTTTATCCATACTTTAATTTTTCTCTTTATGCTTTCTCTGATTTTTGAGGTTCTTTTTTTTTGGAAATCATTCTTCCACTGGAATTAACTTCCAGTTAGCCAAAGGCATTCAGGAGTGGGAGGGGGAGATAAACAAAGAAAATATTTCTTGAAGAAGGGTTTGGATAATCAGATGTGACTTTCACCTTTGCAAAGCCTTTGCAGTACTATGGAGAAAGGTTTTTGTTTCTAAATACCTGGCTTGAGGTTTTTCTGCTTCTGTAGTTTGGTTATTCAGGTATTTTCTTGGAACCTCTACTTAATATTGCTGTCTCTTATTTTTTGAGATAGGGCTGAAATTGGGTATTTTTTTTCTCTCTGTTGCTTACATAAGTTTAACCTTGATACGCTGTTTTATCTTTCAGCCTCATTGTGCTGCTGCAGTGTTGTTGATAGTACTTACTTGGATTTGCTTGATTTATGTAGGAAAATGTTTCAGTTTGATGTAATAAAAGTTGTTTTTTATATAAAGGTGTTTTGTGAAAATGCAAGATATTCTTGCTATTCAAATGTTTTGTTATAAATGTATGAATATTCTTTTTGAATTGCATTTTCCAGGGTTCTATCTGCGCATCATAATGCTGTATTTTTCCAGCGATTTTTAAATAAGTCTGATAGATTAAGGTCAGCTTAGTTGAACATCATATTTCCTTAAATATTTCCTTAAAAGAAAAGCTTAAGAAGACATTTTAAACTAATTTTGATTAATATTAGTACTAATTTTATAATAAACATGCATGTTTCTTTTTAAACTTATGTGCAATCTTTTTTTATAGGAGCTCTGCCTAAACATAATTCCCACGTTTGCCAATTTAATAGATTATCCATCAATGAAAAATTCATTAATTCCAAGAATTAAAAATGCATGTTTGCAAACTTCTTCTCTTGCTGTAAGTATCCTAATAATTTTATCTCTTTCTCAGTCCTCACAAAATGTTGTTGCCTTTAATTACTTTGGCTTTTCTGCTGTTGTGTCTTTAAAGAAAAGCCCAACAGTGTGCCTTGATCTCTTTATGAGATTTTTTTTTTATTTTTACAAATACAAAAGCACAATTTACTCTTTTACTATAACAATTTTTGAAATTATTAGCAACTTATTGTTGTTAACAGTACTGTAAAAATTGTTGCAGTGTGTTCCAGAATGACAGTGTTTGTCCTGCAGAAAAGCCATTGTTTTGTGAGCAGTATGTAACTATATGTATTTTTCTTTCATCACAAAAGGTTTTTTTTCAACTTGTCTTGAATTTTCAGATATGAAGGTCATAGTTTGAGCAGCACCTGTTTTCTTCTGAGTTTTGTGTGGGTGTTTTTTTCTTAGGCAAAAATATAGTAAAGAGTTTGTTTAATTCTCGTCATACTTCACAGGTCCGGGTAAACTCACTAGTATGCTTAGGCAAGATTTTGGAGTACTTGGATAAATGGTTTGTGCTTGATGATATTTTACCTTTCCTACAACAAATTCCATCCAAGGAACCTGCAGTGCTAATGGGAATTTTAGGTAATTCGTATTTTCAGCTTTCTCCTCTTCTGTGCTTTGTTGTAAATCTGAGAGCTTTCTGTATTACCATTGATAATGTTTATATAGTGTAAAGCTGAAATGACTATTACAGACTTTCTGGTTCTTGAGTATGCCCCTGTTCAGTTACCTTGTATATATATATATATATAGCTATTACTTCGGAACACTGGTACATACATTTGTAGTCTTCAAGGCTCAATGCAGTTCTGAGTACTCATTGTAGTTCTTGGGCTGTGACACTTTCATGGATTCTATGGTCCCTGGAGCCAGAGAGGCTGTTTTCCTCAGAAGAGCGTATGATGTGTCTTCTTTCAGACGCTGCTGGAGCTTTTAAGACATTACTGTTTCCTTCTCTTACCACTCTTGCATGTCAGATGCTATAAATGATTGTCTACAAATCTACTGCTCTTCACCACAGGTTTTGTTAGACTCATTTTGTTGGACATTTAAGCAAATATGTCTGCCTTTGCACTGAAAAGGAGCATAGTTTGGGTGAGGATTCACATAACAGTTAACAAAGCCTAATGGCTTATTACCTCTGGAAGGGGAGGCCTCACTCCCAGTTGTGCTTTTCTAGTGCCACTCTGGTGCTTGCCTAACTTGCTTGCCTAACTCAGAGTTGCCTAACAACTCTAACGGGCTCAAGGAGACCAGATGACCAGAGTCACTGTCAAGAAAGAGGTGTGACTGCGTGGCCAACTCTGGAAGACAGTGACCGTTTCTCTTACTGACAACTAAGTAGTAGACAAGACCATTTGTAACAGTCGAGCTGTACAGGCAACAGCCCTCTTGAAACACTGTAATAATATGTGATGGCAGCATTATTTTGTTTTGCTCAAAACCAGCAAGAGGGAATCTATCTGTACTGATTTAGAGCAGCCTGTTTACCTTAATCCTTGCAGCGTTGACTTATATTTGCTGTTTGAGAATGAGGGACAGTGTTATCTTTTACTATATTTGTATTACTCCGGAATTCTACTTAGATACAGTGAATAAGTGAACCCTAGTTTGGAAATGATGGGCTGAAATCAATTTTACATACATATGCTCTCCTTTTTTTCCCGGTACTATGATTCCATCTGGTATGCGATATCTTCTTTGGCCAGCTTACAGCTCTGTTCTAATACTAACCTTAGAAAGCGAGGAAAGCTCCTTCTGCCTTTATGCTAGTAAGTTCAGTGTTTGCCGCCAGAGGTAGAGTATTTAAGCAGAGGAGTCCTCCTGTCAGAAACACTATAGAACCTTGTAGGCTTACCACTGATCCCTCATGCCTGTCAGTGTTCTTTTTTCAGTGATTTTAGAACAGATAAAGACTATGCATGATTTCTGATCTGTAACACAGCCCCAAACTTCTAGGTAAGAGTCTTAAGAGTAAAATGCAATCAGAGCAATGTGATAGTTACTCCTAGCCACTTCAGTGTGCCAGGAGAGAACACCTTAGTTAGCATAGCTCAATTTCTCAGTGGCAATTTGTCAGTTTGTGGTAACTCAGTTGCTCATGACCTGTTCAAAGATGCACATTCTCACATAATTGACCAGAACATTACATTGACTAATATCAGGTTTCAGCTGCAAAGTGTCACTTTGGACCTCCTCTTGTTTTGAACTTTAGCAAAGCCTCTTGCTATGGTATGTTTATGTTGTGGATGAGCACTTAGCTTTTATGATTCTCTTAATCATATTTGTCCCTGCTTGCGCACAGAGCTGGGGTACGTTTAGATGATCAATACATATTCAAGCGTACTACTTGGAGTTTGTTCACATTGTTTACTAAACGTAACATTTTTTTTTCTGTTTTGATGTTGTATTTCAGGTATTTACAAATGTACGTTTACTCATAAGAAGTTGGGAATTACCAAAGAACAGCTTGCAGGAAAAGTATTGCCCCATCTGATTCCTCTTAGTATTGAGAACAATCTTAATCTCAATCAGGTAGGAGCATGACTGTCTTGCATGCTTTTACTTGATAATTTGCAGAGAATAAATTTAAACTGTTGTCAGAAAAAAAAATCATACATTATTGTATGTCTATGTCTGTTGTAAAAACAAGCAAAGCCAAAAAACCTTTCAGTATTACTGTATTTGCATGTTTAAAGCTTGTTATTTTTCAGTGGGTTTAACTGATCTAGTACGAAATTTGAAAATTAATGCTATTAACTTCCAAATATCNGTCTGTTGTAAAAACAAGCAAACCCAAAAAACCTTTCAGTATTACTGTATTTGCATGTTTAAAGCTTGTTATTTTTCAGTGGGTTTAACTGATCTAGTACGAAATTTGAAAATTAATGCTATTAACTTCCAAATATCCTGCCAAAGTAGTTAGCTACTAACATAACTACAATTCAAATTAAAAGCTGAAGTACAACCTTAATGTTTCTTCCCTTTCTTTTGTTTGTAAATGTTGCAGGTGATGTAGAAGTACAATCATGTTGCCATGAAATATTAGGAAATAGAATACCCAATAGGATTTTTTTAAAAGATGAATCTGGTAATACTCATCTGTGGGTTTTTTGTCTACAGTGCCCCACTTCTTTGTTTTTTCTTTAGTGATATATATTTTTCACTGTTTCAGTATACACTCTGCTTTTAGTTGGGTGTCTAATGCAAGATAGTGAAAAAAATCTGCAGTTTATCTGACATTGTGTATTGTAGGTTTTATGAGGCATTACCTTTTAAGTTATACATGTCTGAATTGCATCACTGCAAAATCCAAACTTCTTGTGTATTTCTTTTCCAGTTTAATTCTTTTATTTGTGTTATAAAAGATATGCTTAACAGATTGGAGGCAGAGCATAAAACAAAACTTGAGCAACTTCATGTCATGCAAGAGCAACAGAAGTAAGTGTTTATGTTTGTATTAGAGAAGGAACAAGTGAGCAGAGACAAATTTCAGTTAATTTTTTAGCAAATGAGAGAAAACTCTAGCCATAGCATTAAAAAATCTAGGTAATTCTTTGTTCAGTAGTTGAGAATTACCTCAAATAAGCACAGTTGTCAGCAGATTTATTAGTCCTAGAATGGTAATAATATTGTGTGATGTTAGTGGTTTTATAGAGTAAAATCCTTTACTTTTATACAGTTCAGTCATATTTTATTATTTTACGTCAGTAATTTTCAATTCTTTAAATGTAGAAGTTCATACTGAGCTCCACTAGTACAGTTTATGTCTTACTTCTATATGCTAAGTCGCTTTTCTGTAGTTGTTGAGAACGTAAGCCATACTGGAGAAGCATAGGCATTGCAGCCTTTTAGAAGGCTGTGATATTTGAAGATATTTAGATCTATTTTATGGAGTCTGATACAAGGTGAGATTTCTGAGAGAAATTAACTTGGGTTACGCGAAGTCGGTGTCACCTTGTTCAAAAGGAGGAACTAAGACCGTGTGAAATGATTATTAGGAAACCTTTACAACTTAGAATATTAACATTCTCCAGTCTCCTATAGGCATTCTATAAAAATGGCAGTGCTCTCATAATGCAATTTTTTGGGTATTATTTAAATGCAGAAGAATAATCTGCATTGCTGAATTAGTGTTATGGATATGACTGCAAAGTTATATTTTTGTAATATGTTTACTTTGCACTAATAGATCTTTGGATATAGCTAACCAAATGAGTGTGTCTGAAGAGGCAAGATCTAGTACAAGTAATCAGGTAAGTGACAAGATTTTGTTATGTTACTTACATATAGAAAATTGAAATTTAAAATTACTTAGTCAATATTAATGTTGATTTACGTTACAACATTTCCAATAACTAAGTTCTGTTTCTTTGAACTTAAACAGATTGACAAGGTATTTAATACTAGTGGAACTGACCTTCTAACCAGTGGATCTGATAGTAAGGAGAATGAGGTGTCATCAAAACAGAGAAAGGTGTGTTTTACTTTGTTTTGGATTCCATTACATCCATCTGTCTAATACAAGGCTGATATGGTTGCATATAAAGAGGATGTGTAAATATTTACTGTATTTAAAGTTTAAAAAAAAACCAAACCTTAACTGCTTTTGTACAGTACAGCACCGTACATAGTCCCGTGTGAAGGTCCACTGAAAAATGTTCAAATCTTATCCTTGAATTTCCATGAAAGCCTTTCTTTGAAAATAGCTTTGTACAAAGTAGGCAGCAATTAGCATTATACATTTTTGGTCATTTTCTGTTTTTGTAATTCTAGATTTCAATGAAACTGAAACTTCAGCAGTGGATTTAGATAGGAAAATCAAAATAGGCGACTTAATCATAAAATTACAGAGATGAAGATAAAATGTAGAATTTCATGTAGTAGCAGAGACTAACATTTACTGTGCAATTCAAAGTTAAGTGAGAATGAACAGTCAGTATGGGGGTAAATACAAGAAGCAAAGAAACAGCATGACATGACATAGGATATTAAACATAAGCATAAACTATTGTAAGATTGTTTTCATGCTATTAATTCTGTAAATGGATCCCCAGAATCTCTACATCTTACAATTTCCATTTCTACTTATCTGAGCCCTCTCACTAATTTTAGACTTAAAGGGAATGATTTTATGATTTTATCCTTCATCATTAATAAAAGTAGAGTTAAAATCCTGAAAAGCCTCTTGAGCAGTCTTAAAATTCCCTTTCCAACTCCATGGTCAGTTGCAGTCTGTATCAAGTGCCAGTTCATAACCATTTAAGAACAAAAACTGTCAAGAACGCTTTTTTCTTATGCCCAACATACAAAGACAAAGCTAAAATGATTTTGTTGTGATACCTCTTTATTTGAGATCTGCCCAAATTTCTCTTTATGCTACTTTTAATGTTGTATTTATTTGCTTTAAGCACTTTTTAGCAATATGATAAATATTACAATAGATTTTGTGCTTACCCACTTTCTCTTTTGTATAGTACGTATTGTTCTGCCACTATTGAAATGACAGTGCTATTTATGGAATAAAAATATCATTGTAAGAATAACCATTCTGTGCAACTTAGTGTCAGTACTTTCCCTTTTAAAGGCATCACTTACACTTGAAGAGAAGCAAAAGTTAGCTAAAGAACAAGAGCAGGCACAGAAACTGAAAAGCCAGCAACCTCTTAAGCCACAGGCAACTGCAATAACACCTCCAGTGAAGCAGGTGAGAAAGACCAGACTACTGCAATGTTTCCATTGGAGCTGTGATGTTTTTTCCTTTCAATTTTTCCCTTCCCTTCCTCTCCCCTCTCCCCGCTTCCCCCTTTCCTTCCCCCAAAAATGCATTTAGCATGTTTTTCTCCTGTGAATCACCTTTGTTTTCATGGACAGTACAATGGCACAGCTGAGAAAAACTGCAGTAAAATTTAATCTGCCTTCCATTGGCGTCATTAGCAGTATTTCCCACCTTATAAATTGCAGGACTTCTCAAAGGAATAACTATTATTGAAAGACCATTGTACTAGATAAGGAAAAAGCACATATTAAAAAAGGGTTTGCTCTGAAGGGCTTATTAACTGAATATGTAAAGGGCTTGGCGATAGGAATAGAGCATGTAAGCAGATGTCACAGTAGTACTTCGTGTATAGTCTTAGTTGTCAAGTTAAAGCTGCATAACAATTAGTTCTAAGTGGCAAAGAATGAAAATAACCTAATTGCTCTTGTGTATAGTTACATTTAATGCCCAGTTCCATGCAGTTCCAACTTCTGAAAAATGAATGCCACTTCTGCAGGAGCAATGATAAAGACTCTTGCTAGAGTGTTTGTACAGGAAAAGCATTTAACTGCATTTTATGTATTTTGCAGACAAAGGACTTGACAGATACCTTGATAGATAATATGTCATCTTTGACTAGCCATTCTATCAACAAAGCTAACGTTGCATCATCAAGCAGCTTCTCTTCTGTTTCTCCTATGGGTGTTGGAATAGGATTTTCATCGCCTGTTGACAACACAAAGAGAAGTATAACAAACGGACTAAATACTAATATGGGTTTTCAGACTGCTGGATTCAGTATGGGAGCTGGTCCCACCACTCAGAATTTCTTCAGTGGTCCAAGTGCAACAGGAACAGCCAAGATGAACATCATACCAGCTGCCAGTATGCCAAATTACAGTCCTATGAATGCTGCATCTGCAATCTCTCCGCTGACACAACAAAACAGACCCCCAGATATGTCTGCTTTAGATAATCTTTTTGGTCCTCAAAAACCTAAAGTTAGTATGAAACAGTTGGCTCAACAGAAATCAAGCCAGTGGGTTAATCAGTTTGCACCGCCGCAAGGGTCCCCAAGTGCAAGCGGTTCAGTCTTGGGACCTCAGATGAACATGATAGGACAGCCTGGCTTTGGTATACAGGGTAATCCTTTCTTTGCTCCTCAGAACTTTGTACAACCAGCAAACACAATGACAAACAGCAGCTCAGCTAGTAATGACTTGAAAGATCTTTTTGGGTAAAATGTTTTGTTTTCTTCTTTCAAAGATTGATGAAATTTGGGTCATGGGTAAGCTGATTAACATCTTTTTTTTTTAATTAATAAAAGCATGACTTGGGGAAACTTTCAACCCAGCAAAGTAAAGAATTTTGCAATGGAAAAAAGATTGATTTTGCTTTCACCTGGTATGCAGTGGAATAGCGTTAAGTGCAGAGTCATCTTACATGTTAAAGATTTCCTGTCTCTTTCCTGAACATCAGAGTGCTGAAGGTAGGATGCATATATTCCATCAAAAAAGAAGATGCTAAGTACTTCAAAATTATTCAGAAGTGTACTCAATCAACAAAAATGCTTAGGGGGTAATAGCACTAGTGAATGCAATGCTGCAGCCCAGTCCTTTCAGTGTCTGCTAAATTCTTATTGATGATTTGTGTTGCCTGAATTTGACACAAACTGTTATTTTGCCATATGACGGTTTGCAAAAAGTGAATTCTTACGCTGCCTCAAAAAGTTTTGTTAGCCATGTTACACAGAAAGATCTCTAACCAGTAACTACGTGAGAGGCTAAGGCGAGAAAATATCTTGTATTTCTCCTCTTACAAGATAAATAAAATTAATGTGGTAGTAAACTGCAAGAAGATTCAGCAGGCATAAGAAGTTGTTTTAAAGTTTTATGCAAGTTTGGGACAGAGTAAGAATGCTGCTGCAATGGTCGTCCTGGTTTACAACCTGTTTTATAGTGCTAGATCCTTGTTACCAGCCACACAGCAACATACCACTTAAGCAGAATTTTAAAATACATGTGATGACTTGATTTCATTTATTATATGCTCCAGTGTTTTGGCTAATTTGACACTGCTTCTAACTGTTGTGAAAAAAGAGTATGAGTAGTTATGGAACCTCCTAAAAAGAATGTTCTCTATAAAATTCAGATATTGACTGCCCCAGCTGTGTAACTAAACAGTTCTGTGTAACTAAACACACACTCTTTAGTTACACAGAAATATCTTGAATTACTTCATAGATTTTGTTTCCGTTGGGAAGATGGAAAAGGATTGCCTCACACAAGTTGCACATGGTTGTGTGAAAAAGCAGACAGCCATAAATTGCCATGACTAGAATAAACTATTGTATTTTAATTCTGTTTTAACTCAAGTCAGTATGAAGGATAGATGAATATGAAGTGAGTTCTCAAATACGGATTTGTAAACTCTAGAATATATGGTAAATACAGAGGTATTTCTGATCCTTTTTATTGTATTTCTCCAAATTTAATAAAGCTCTCCAGAAAACCAAACAGTAGTTTCTTCTACTTCCCAGAAGGTGTACGTTCAGCTTGCCCATGACAGAATCTCTGTTGGATACTACTGTTGGGTTTTAACTTTTTCTTTCCTAGGAATTTAGGATTTTCTTAGATAACATTTTGAAGACTGTAGCTGGCTATTTTGAGAAGGAAAGAACTAGTTACCTTTTTATGGAAAGCCTACATGCTTTGTTTTTCAAAGCCTTTCACTGAAGAAGTTGTTCTTTCATTTGCTGCTTAAGAAACCAAAGGGCCTTATGCTGTAAATGTGACTTGTATTTTGTTATATTTCCACAGTTCTAAGCGGTAATAGCATTAGGCATATTTCTTAAAGAATTGTTTATGTATTATAGCTGCTGCCTTAGTCCTGTTATTTTAAAATACCGGGGACCAGTGAAGTTGTGGTTTAGGAAACAATACCTAACACATTGTGATGCTTATCTGCTGTTAATATTCATGGTAAACATTGTAGGTTATGTTAAGATATCTGTGTAAACTTAAGTACAATACTAGAACTGTTAAACTATTTAAGTTCATTTATGGTTACTAGCACTCTATTCTCTCAGTCACACTAATGTCTTCTTTTATGTCAACATTTGAAAGCTGCATTTTGTTAGGGTAACTTAAGGCAAGCCTTTGAAGAATTACTTGAATCTGTATTCCTCTAAATTATTTGGAAAATAAGTTTGTATTAAAAATAGCATCTCTTAGGACTCTGCAATGTATTAAATTAATACATCCGTGGTAAAGGCAGTCTTAAATGTCAGTGTGCTGGTCTGGGGTTTCAGTCACTGATCCCCCTGGACTGGAGGCTTTTCAGAACTGGATTTTAATTTAACCTAGTGGAGGGAAAATTAACTGAAAAAAATTGATCTGATTTTGTATACCAGACCTCCTAAACTGTGGAGTTGAAGTATGTGCATTTGGCATGAGCTGTCTGGGAACTATTTTGTAAGAACAAAGTCAAAATAATCCTACAAATTCAAATTAAGAGAGGCTCCTCTATGAGGTGGTAATGTGATGGAGTAAGATCTTTACCTGGCTCAAGTAATATGATTTTTTTTTCTGTTTATATTTGCGAACATAATTTTGATTTCTCTTGTTTGCTGCAGTTTTCAGAATGACCAGAGTAGTAGTACAGGCTAATAGAAAGAAAACTGAAAAGGGTGCTTATGAAAGGTATAACAAAATTTTGCAGTTACTTAAAAATAAAAAAGAAAAAATGACTTCAGTTAAAATGAGAGGGTCAAATCCCTCTTCCTTGTAGATGCTTCCTGCTTAGTGTGTCAGGAAGCTGGGTGTGTGTGAAGTTCTCTAATTTTTTTGTCTTAACTTAAAGGAAAGAGGAGTTGCAAGAGGGAAGTCACCAAGGCCATGTGCCACTTGGCTCTTGCTATAGTAGTTTTTCTTTAGGAAGCTTTGTCCAGTTGATCCTTCCACTTAGAAGTCGTCATTCTGAGGCCCTGCAAGAGGCTGGAGGATTCGCGTTGTGGCCAGACTGAATACCATTGTTTGAGAGTGACAGTTGTATTTCACATCCAAGTTGTTTGCGAAAGAGGAGGAGAAAGGGACAATGTTACAAAATGGGAGTGTTTTGGGGGCCTTCTGTTTCTGGACTTAGATAGAAAGCAGTGTTAATCTAGCTTGACCTGAAGCAGAGGCATTGCCTAGCCCTAATGCAAAACAAAATGGAGAGCGCAGGTTTGAAATTGGTATCTGATTAAGAAATTGCAAATTCTGTGACCGAGATAGTAACCTGATAAAAAGTAAGTTCTTATTACAATGCCTTGAACAGTACTGTAAGTTATACAAATTTTCTGCCCTTTGTATTCAACCTAATTTAAAGGAGAAAATGTGGAAGCCTGGGAGGTTATATCATCACCTTACAGCCTCCACCCTGTGCACGCACTGTGCTCACCCACTGCGAGCAGATGTTCATTCCACTGTAGAAATTAGAGCGGGGTCTGGGCTGAACTGGAAGGATTGTATTAAAAAGGTTTGAAAAACTTTCTCTGCTGGGACTGATGGAGAGGAACCTTGAAACTACCAAGTTACACTTTAGCTTAGAAGCCCCTAGGTCTGTGTCTCTCGAGAGAAACCTGGAGTGAAATGGCACAAGTGTCATTTCAAGGACGGAGGAGGGAGCAGGTTTTCTGTTCCTTTTCACACAAGTGTTGTGAATAGGGCACAGAACAACAGCCTGTGAAACCTGCCTATGCAGGACAACAGCAGTACCAGAGGAGTCTTTTGAAGGGTAGAGTGCGCGAATTATTTGGGAGATGGGGAGAGACATTTCACTGGGAAAACGGGTAGAATGCCCTGGTTTGTTTTGATGAAGATGCTATGTCTTCCTCTCTCAACGGTGATGTGAATTACTAATGTCTTGGGGAGGTTGTGGCCTTACAGGTCTGCAGAGATGCTGAGTGCCCCAAGTAAAAAACTGAATTTTTGGATGTATAGGTGCACATTTCAAGCCTTATTATTTTAAACTTTTCTGTTCAGTTTGGTCTTTTTAGCAACATCTGTTTCACATTTATGTGGAACTTAAATACCCCGATGGCCTTTTAAAGTAAGTAAAATGTGTGTTAACTTTTGTTTCATAACCCCTGTTAGAATGTTATCTATGTCTGTAGATAAGTGTGTGTGTAGATCACATGATTTTAGATTTTTCAGTCCAGTTGCACCAGAAGAGCAAAGATGAAATGAGAAGTTAGATTTGAATCAAAATTCCACAAGGCTTCCCTACAGGCTAATAATTATATGATATTTTTGTTATCTGTTATAGATTTACATGTCTAGTCTGCGTACATCTACTTGACTTGAGCAGAAAAAGAAAGTTTTTAAAACATGTTTATGAACACTGGATCTCTCATTGCAGCTGTTTTTGGACTTTAGAATGACCTTTGTTTATTGATGAGGATTTTTTTACTGGGGTGGGTGGAATATTGCTGATTTGTGCCATTTCCAATGAAAGAAATCTAGGGAGGGGGAGTACAGAAAAAAATACCCTGTTGTATATGTGATCCTTTTTTTGTTCTTTGTTAAGAGATATGCTGCATTTTATATACTCATTATGAACTTTTATTCTGAAATAGCTGTGAGGAAACCGATCTGGAGAGTTCCAGATGAGTTAGCTGATTTTCGAGTGAGGTCCTGCCTCGTACCTTACTTTCCATTAGGTTTTGACTGCTTTACAAGGAAATTACACAAGGCAGTAAAACCTTGGATTCATACACCAAATCCTCTTGCCTTCCAGGCCTCACACTTGTATCAACAGGACAATGAAGCCCCTGAAGTTGTGTTGTCATTAAGTTCTCTGCAACAGTTCTAACTGCTGTACAGATTTCTAGATGAAGTTGTAAATCAAAATGTGTTATAGTGAACTCAGGCCTTGTGCAAAATATTTAATACTTGTATATTTGTCTAATCGTACAGTCTCTGTACTAGTGGCAGTTTTATGTTTTGATTGTGAAACATAATGTAAAATTCTCATAAGATTTATAAAGTGACGTTAATGTAGTGTCAGCTGTGGTTCATATATAGAACTGTCATAGCATGGCATTAGTGTCTATCTGGTTTATTGGACAGCTCTTCAAAACCAAATTTATTCTTGTATCAACTTTTAAATCAGTGACAAAACATATGTAAAAGGTACAGTTAGTTTCGAGAAATTCATATCACTTTGTACTGTGAATGAGGTTGCCTATGGAAATAAATGAACTTTTCATATTTTCATGTTGGAAGATTTTTTTTTTAAATATCCATAACATTAACTAATAGTAACTTATGTAGAAAACTTTATCACTGTATGTTTTGTTTAAAATACATTTTATCCCATGTAATTTTGAGTACATTTCTCAGTGGTTGCTGTCCAGACATCTGTAAAATGTGATCACAGATTGCCTTTGTGCAAAGAATAAAAGTCCTGGGGAAAAACTGATGCACTAGATGTCTCTAAAATTAGCGCTTACTTTTTCTTAAGCCCATGTCAGAATCCGGGTTTCTGATGCCACACAGTGATCTCAATTTGCATTTTTCACTGCTCATTTACCCAGAAACCAGCCCTTTCCCTAAACCTGGGTTTCGAGATACACTGCTTTCTCAGGCTTAGAGTTTGGCAGCGCTCTGAAGGAAGACTAGTTCTCAGCTTTTTTGTATGGTATAAATGGATGAAGTATGAGACATTGGAGAACTGATCTGCTTAGAAGTGTCATTGTTGGGTGGAGATAGTATGGGAGGAGAGAGTAAAAGAAGACGGAGATGGATTAGGTGGAAATAGAAAGGTAGCATCAGGTGGCTCCAATTCCAAGCCATACTTGATGGCACCCTGCAGAAAAAACCTGTGCCTTACGTTGCTCAGCAGATCACGGTCCTGATCTGACTTGAATGTCTGTCACTGTCGTAACGTTCTCTTTGTTCCCTCTGTTTCTGGACAGCGGCAGGATCCATAACTGTTACCTGTTTCTTAAGCAGGGAAGTCTCAGGTGCTGAAATCCAGATGTTCTGGGTTCACAATTTTGTGAAATCATGAATTCAGATGACCTAAGACTTAAAACAGGGAAAGCTGGAGGTCTTTGCAGTTGATTATGCTTTGCCTGGAACGCTTTAATATTGGCAGCTGAATGTATCCGCTTGATCACTCACCTAAAGGAGCGACTAGACATATTTATGTCATACACCAGAGCTTTAGGGTAATCCTTTTTACATCAGGGTTTGTAGGGTTGTGTTATCCTATAAAGTTTGCAGTTGCGAGAAATGCAGCTCAGTAGGTGCAGGAACTGATCTGTTTGTGAGGGGTTATGCAAAGCAATGGTTCATTCGATGTTCTTTCTCTTCCTGTTGCCGGACATAAATGCACTTTTGTCTTGCACCTCAGAAGCTCCCTGAACTCATGGCACCAGCTGGAGATCGCTGCAGTTCCTCAGTAGATTGGAAAACTGGCTCCAATTGTGCATTCCGATTTGTTGTGCCAAACTTACCTCCAAATTTATGAACCAGGAATTCAGAAATAAACTCGGCCTATGCACAAGCCCAGGAGCAGTTAAATAAATACTAGTTATTCAAGCTCTAAAATAGTTTACTGAGTATTCTAGGCATAAATTTTAAACTATAAACTTAAAAAAAAGTTTCCTTTTTTCCTCTGTAGGACACGTGCTATGAACTATATTATTATGGCTCTAGTGCCGTTTCTTACTGCAAATTAAGGCAGTTGTGGATGTGGAGCAACTTAGAAATGATAGAGATTTAATGGCCTGCCTATATCTACTTAACAATTTGAGAAGGCTTTTTTGGTCAGGCTTCTTACTTGTGTCTGAATCATTATTTGGCCTTTAAAAATGGAATTTCTTAAAATACATCACCTTTTGCACAACATTCGGAAGACCAGGCTTTACAGCGTTCTGCAATAATTAGCCGTTCAAATAAAGGATAATCAAAGCAGAAGCTCCATTTGAAGCTACATCAATGAAAACGTTATCTTTGACCTGGAAACTGAAGAGTTTTGATGTTGGGAGCTCAAGTTGCTACCCAGGCAGCATTTGTTCATGTCTGTCTCCGTGTCTCCTTAATGCTAGCTTAAGGCTATGGTTTGTAAGAGTAAATAACAACAAAAAAACCTTTGAAGAGCTTCCTTTCCAGCAGGTGACTTAAGAACCAGATACCACAAGGAGGAACGGCTGGCTTATTTTTCAAACAGAAACCTTGAATACTAGAGAAGAGAACTCAAAAGAATTAGGAAAGAGAACGCAAAAACTAGAAAAGAGATTTCTGCCCCTGCCATGCTGATAAAATAAATGCTTGCCTACAGCATCAAAGCTGTGAGGAAGTGCTTAGCTGATGTCACAGAAGTGACTTCAAATAAGCAAAAATGCTAATGAATCAGGCAGATACATCTGTAAGTAGAGGAACAAATTTTAGCTAAAGAATCTATCCTAGCATGGCACTAGATAATTTTTTTTCTTTTATTATTACTAATTTTTAAAGAATTTCTAAAAATAATTGTATGTTACAGTGATTGTATCTTACAACAATTGTATCTTTCAAAAAGAGAGCAGGAGCATCAGGAAAAATAAAAATACACTAAAATGACATTTTCATACTTTTGTCGTGAAACAAACTTTGAATGTAGCCTTTCCCCAAAAAGCCTTACGCTACAAACCCTGGCTTTACTTGGTTGCAAAATAGAAAAAATCTATCTAAAAAAATAAAAGTATTATTTAAAATATTTGGAAAATGCTACATACAAGTTTGATGCCAGCTGTGCTCAAAGCCTTGATATGTTGTGTACAATTAGCAAGCGAGAAAGTTTTTGGTGTGGATTTCTGACTTGATAAATACTGAATGCCATTTCTGCAATCTGAGTGATTTCAATATAAAGTACTAATCTGTTTTCATTGTTACCCTATGTGGGATGAAATTATTGATTTATCTGTTCTTTTTTATAATTTGGCAAGCAGGAAACTTTAAAATTAGTTGAGTTTTTTGTAGTTTGATTGTGCATATATGCTTTATGTTTCCTAAAGAATTCATTGCTTGATTCTTGCTGATTG
>VZSC01001930.1:481375-512832 GCA_013398225.1 Steatornis caripensis
AGTTCCACCTGAACATGAGGAGGAACTTCTTTACTGTGAGGGTGACAGAGCACTGGAACAGGCTGCCCAGAGAGGTTGTGGAGTCTCCTTCTCTGGAGATATTCAAAACCCGCCTGGATGCATTCCTGTGCAACCTGCTCTAGGCTAACCTGCTTTAGCAGGGGGGTTGGACTGGGTGATCTCTAGAGGTCCCTTCCCACCCCTACCATTCTATGATTCTATGATTCTATGAGGTCTCTTCGCACATAATTGCCAGCTTAACTGAGCTCAATCCCATGCATAGCATTTCTTTCATCAGAATTTTTCTTAGGAATCTCTGCCTGCTCCTTTTCCAGGCCCTTTCTGGTGCAGCCATCTCTTGCAGCTCCTCTCCAGTTTTCTTTTTCACATCAATGCCCACAGGCAACACGTAGCTGTGTAAAACCGTTGGAGGGCAACAAAAATCAGAGGGCTCTGACAATTTTTTTTCTGGTGATACTTGGTAAGAGAATGCTGAACTTTTAAGACAGTGGTGGCAGCCTGAACTTTGTGCCCGCTGCTCTTCAGCTGGAGATTGTTGCTTTGCCGTCAGGGGCTGCAGAAGGGAACCTGACCTGAGGCCCTGCATCTCTGCTTGATGGTCCAGCTCTGGCAAGCTCCCAGACTGTGCGATGGAGGTGGCTGATGAGTAGGCAAGTGTTTCCTTTGCTACCTTTTCGCTGAGCAGCATGAGACTGAAGGAGAAATGTTACAAGCAGCTGCAGGTAAGCGATCCAGAGGATTACCTAATCCAGATCCCGGAATGATACAGCAACCGTTCAGAGCAAAGGGGCAGATTTCAGGGAATAGCTGAAAGAAAGAGAAGAAAGAAAGTGGAAACGGTCGTCTTTAAAACTAACGGAACATCCAGTGCCAGCCCCATGGGCATGGACCTGTTTTCATTGAGGCAGTGCCCCCTGCCCACCCGCTCTGTTCAAATTCCTAAGTTGCCTGTGCAGAGGGCGCTGGCTGCTGCTGCCTCATGAAAGAGCTTAACTGGTCCTGACAGCTACTGCTGCTGAAGGACAGCTGCTTGAGCTCAGATTTAATGTAACAGTATTACTGGAACGTTTCATTTCTGTGTGTTTGTTTTTGTTGGAAATGACTGCTTTGTTAGATTGAATGATTGTGATGAGAAAGTTGACGAAATTACTCATTGTTTCTGCTGTTTTGAGGTAGCCGACACTTTCTGGTGAAAGGCAGGTAAAATATTCAGTATATAAAACTACACAGAGATTAGATTCATTAAAAAGGAACTTTATCAAACCTGTGTGTTTTAAAACAAATGCATTTGAACAAAAGTATTAGTATTAGTAATTACACGCACTGTCCTGAACTGTGCATTACTGGTCACTGTGTCCTTCAAGATACCACAGTTGATGAATTGCATTCTTCTGTTCTTTTTTATGTATGCATTATAAAGGAGGAGAAGGTTTTGCTTCTTCAGTGTTGCTCAGTTTCTTAACTTTGAAAAACTAATGCTTTTAAATGGAAATAGAAATTGTATCCTTTCCACGCTTTCAAAAAAACCTGCAGCTGGTGCTAGGTGCATAACCAGTGATTTCAGCTAGCTTAGCAATATGAGTATCTTTAAAAGCCTAGCAAAAACATGTGTGTTTTGAATTTTCTGATTTATAGGTTGTAAGAGATTACATTGTATTTAGGCACTGACAGAGGCTGTCGGCACCTAAAATATCAATTTTGAACAGACTTACTTTGCTCAAGGAAACAAAAAGCTGATTTACCATTTGAAGTTGTGTCTCTACGCCATAAGGAATTTTTCAATGAGAAGGGCCTACATAAAAGTTATTCTGAAGCTTATTTCATTCTAATATAAATAAGCCTTACCTGCAGTTCAGCATAAACACAAGCCCCCCTTCCAAGGAAACAGTAGCATATGCAGAATTTAAGCTCTGTTTTTAAGAACAATGTGACTGCTCAGTCATCTGTCTCCTTCATTGCCTCTCAGCCCTTTGCGACTTTGAACCTATTGCCCACTTGCTTGAGGAGAAGAGTGACTAAAATTCTCAGGGTAAGGGATTCATGTAAGTTTTATGGAAACCATTGGCTCATTCGAGGGACCAGCTTCGCACTTCAAGTGAGGGAAGGGCTGTTGAGTGTGATAGTTTCTATTAGACACTAGGAAATTAATGTAAGGCAGAACTCATCTTCACATAGTAGCTGGTTTGGGTATTTACTAACTTATGGGACAGATTTGGGTTTTGACAGTATTTAAAAGGAAACAATTTTTTCATTAACTCCTTTCATTATGTTTTCTTTCGAACAGTTCAGAGCAGGGATTAGAGAAACACAATGAACTATGTGGTATAATTTGGTGAGTCAAGTCAGTAAGAGACTATATTCACATCAGGTATCACGACAGATAGTTTGAATACATGCTATACATGTACTGCCTGGCATAGATTATCTGCTAAACATGGCCGGAAGACAATAACAAAGGCTATTCCCCTTTAAAATCTGTTTTCCTAGTAAGGGCAAAAGGGAAACCAGAGGAATTGAAGGGATTAAATGAGTTTTTGAGCAACTTGTAACAAAAAGCTTTCTAAAAACATCAAAGCTGTTCCTTGCTGATAGTGACAAGCTTTAACAGGCTGTAAGAGATCTTAACTTTCAAAATTATCTGTAAAATATAATAAAACTACCATAAGGTGTCACTGCAAGCCAAGCAACTTTCAAATAAATTGCAAATATTATAGAACTGTTCTTATGCAGCTACAAGGCTTTCTTTACACTGCTTTGTGAGAGTAAGAAAAGGACCTATTTTTAAATGGCATAGTATGTTCCTATATACGTAGAAATCATGATTAAGTATATCTGTAGTGGTTAGTTCAATAGTATAGAAATTCTGTCATTTTCCTTGAGGGGAAACAGATGCACTTCACATAGCAACTTTCCACAAAGAAATGCTTTAAAAAGCCCTCCTACTTACTGTGCAAGGTGTAAGAAATTACCACTTAATTAGAAGTTTCCAGTAAGGCAAACAAAAGAAGAATTCCTATTTCCATTATTGTTTTATTTGTTGTTAGCACTCCAGGAGCCTCTATTTTTATTTCTTGTCCAACTGTGATCAAATTTGCTTGCTATCAGCTACCTGCTCAGGACGCAGAAACTAGAAACTAAAGACGAATTTTTTAACCATTTGACATTAATGCCAGTTTTGCCCCATACATCAGGGAAAACAAACGTTATCATCTAAAAGTTTGATTCGGGTTGACTCAACAGAAAGCATTTTGACACGGCAGGAAAGGACTCAGTTGTCATATATGGTAAAATAGAAATCAGAATGCTGAAGTCTCTGAATCCATCTTCAGTTATGGAGGAAAAGTGCAGCTGTTGTAAAGCCATAGATTTCAAAACCCAAAGGACCATTTTGATCATTTAATCCAAACTCCTTTACTACTGGAGGATTTTTATTTGCCGTATTTAACAGTCTGCCTCCTGAGTCACTCCAGCTTTGAGTGACTTTAATGCTCCCTGAAACTTCAGAAAGGAAGAAGGTAAAATAAACCCATTTAGAGAAGAACTCTCATGTTTTCTAAGCTATAATCTTGTGACTTCTTAGGGCCCCAAATCTGATTTTAGCTTTGTGTCCTACTGAGGCAAAACGTATGTGATCATCCTGTCTCTTCCTCTGTGTCCTGTCTTAACTTTTTAGCTGATTTAAATCCTTTTTACAGGAGTAAAAATTTCAAGGATCCTAAGTTGCTACATTTTATTAAAAAAAAAAAAAAAAACAAACAAGCAGCGAGGTAGCATACACTTGACAAGACACCTGCAAATCTACCGGGCAACGTTTACGAAGGTCTTGTCCATGGGCAAAGCAGTGTCAAACTCACACTGCGGTAGACATCAAAGTCTACCAATCGTGTGGCCTGTGTGCAGATGAAACCAGTACCCAGCACTTCTGCTTCATTACTTTCCTCCATTTGGAAGAAAAAGTAGGTATTTAAAGCTTCCAAAGATCTAATTTTGAAATATCAAAATGCTTTAATTCGATTTAATCTTAAGAAATCTTAAGTTAGGCAGACAGGGCGCCCGGGATTTTCTAGCCTTTGAGCTCTTGGTGAGACCTAAAAGACAAAGTCACCTGGGAAGCCCAGAGCCACAGGTAAGTAGCTCACTTTACCAAAGGAAAGTTCCTCCAAAGGAATAGCAAGAGCGAACAGCGATCCACGATCCAGCAAGCAGCTCACAAGCACAAGGGCTGTGATCACATGGCCTCCAACCGAAAAGAAATCAATGAAAAAATAACCAGGTTATTCCAGTCCTATTGTGACTGCCCAGGCTGAGACAACGCTTTGCACTTGCGTGTGTTTCCACTGGAGGACCCCAGCAGCCTTTGGTTAATGCTGGGGCTGACCACACAGCGTCAGGGGAAGCAGATTTATGTTAATTCAGCAGAGACACCAAAAGGTTAAATTGATTTTCCCAGGACATTAAGTGTCAGGGTGTGAATGACTATGATGATTAAATATTTTTGGTTTTATATTGTACGAACGCCGGGAGAAGTGGCTGCTTGCAAGGCTGTATCAGAAATTGCGGTTACCAGAAGCACACTGTCTGAATGACACCTGCACACGAAATGTGTGCGTTCTATCCAGTCTGCACTGAAACCAGTAGCAAAATTCTCCCTTTAAACGTGGCAAAGACTTTACCCCAACCATGGTTTTAAGGAATCAACAGCAGGAGTAGTATAAAGATGATTTTTCCAGGCTTTTCAACAAAAGAAAGAACTGTAACAGAGTACAAGATAGCCTCTTTACCTGCACCTGTACAAGTTATTCTTCCAGGTGAGAGTTACGTTTATTGCTAGCTCTGATGTTTTCATGCCCAGTTTTCTTAAGGGGGTGCTGCAATCCCTAATCAGCCCCGTGTCTGCAAGGCATAGTTATTGTTAGAATGCTGCATCAATGCGTGCGCTTGACCAGTTTCCAAATTTTCTTACAACTCATTTTATTCTTGAGCACCTGAGGTAGTGATGGTATCTAAGCCCCCAGCAGTGGCTGTCCGCATGCTGGTTCTATGTGCATATCAGCTCTAAAATACAGTTTTAATACAGCCTTACTAGAGGGACATGAGTCCGTAGTTTCAGCTGTACAAGTTGTACAACACAAGTTGTATGAGCCAGGAGTCATTTTAATTTTGCAAAATATGTCTTTGCAAGTGCAGGCCTAAATCATGCTGTGTCTTGGACTTCGATTCCAGCTTGCAAGCAGCAAAAAGCTCAGACTTACAGTGGTATAATACAGTGTATTTTAAGAAGGTCTGAGACATCAGAAGGAGAATCGCAATGGGGTAATTTAATTTCTGCAAAAGAAAATTGAGGCATAGGGTTAAAACAAGAAAAAAAAATTAGTAGAGACAATGACAGCTGGGTCCATCAGAGCTGTCATGTTAGGTCTTGTTAAGGGAGAGAAGAGATTTCCTCAGCTGATGCTCCAAAATGCATACTGAGATTAGTCGCATAAGGATTGCCACGGCTTCATCCGGTGCATCGTTGTTTGGAATTGCCTGTTAGGCAGTGCCCTTGCGGACAGTGCCCCAACCGGAGCAGGGCACTGCAGAGCTGCTGTGACGCTCTCTGCAGCAGCCTTTTGGAGTCCGGGCATTCTACTACCTCTTGAACCTGGGGAGGAGGAAACAGAGAAGCAGTGCTGCTCCTGCATAGCAGCATCCCTGCAGGGAAGTGAAAGTGGAAAAGCACTCTTTACATCTTGGGGAAAGAAAGGTTCAGCGTATTTCAAAAGGGGCCACCGCTGCAGCACAGGAGAACTGCAGGCAGTGGAGGGATTGCAAAGCATAAAGAGGAGGGGGAGGTGAAACCTGCTGTGAGAAATGGACAATTCTGCTAGTGGTGAGGTGGGCAGTATTGCTAATGAGAGCCCCTCCGTCCATGAGGGGAACATATCCTGCCAGGCGCCAGGCAGGACGTGTCTCTGAGGGAGCTGCTTGAAGCGTTCCCAAATGCTTGAAAGACAGGCTTAAAGCTTTCATGCTAAATGCGATTAGGGAATGTGTGGGTAAGTAAAGAAAGCACTAGATTTTGAGCATAGCTCCTGTCTTGTGTCTGCTCTGTGCTCTGTTTAATGGAAGCAGGACCAGAAGTCCAGAAAGAAGGGCAAACTGAAAACCTCTGTTCCACAGCTGCTGGGAGGTACTGGTTTCGAACACCGCTTTCCAACCTGAGCCCCAGTGTTTCAAGGCGAATTCCTTCCACTGAGATTTGCACCATTCCCAGTTTGGAGCTGTGTTCTTACATGGTTTCAGGTGTTCAGCTGCTCTAAGAGCATTCAGGAAACTATCCTGAATGTTAGCAAATAGATGTTTGCGTAAATGAAAGACAATTTCATCATACACTTCTACATATCTATCTATCTACAAACATACATACCCCTGATGTTTGGCAGTTAGCCTACTAGTGTTCATTTTTTGTGTGCCCTCTAAAAGGTGGAGACCTCATTTTAATGTGTGCACGTGATTGTGCTGGGCCTGTGCTCCTTTCCACAGCGGCGACCTTGCTGCTCTGGCCATCAGCGTGTCCTGGTGGGTCAGGGTGTGCCGGGGCCGTGGGTCTGGGCTGAGAAACCAGGAAGAATTGCCTCCTCTTGCTCAGCTGTGTAGATGGCCAGATTCAAGCCTAAGCAGTGTGAGGAGGAGGAGGAAGTGCAGCTGCTCCGACAGCAGCAAGACACGCTGCAGGGAGGGTCTGCCAGGGAGTCCTTGAGATGGAGATGGAGTCCTTGGGCGAGAGCAGTTGCTGTTCAACCCGACTAGACAGAGGTACACCTAGAGAAGCCCTGCTACAGGTCCTGGTATGGGTGGGTGGTGCTGGGAGCTGGCTGGCCCTGCGGCCCTAGCTGCCCTTACTGCTCGCCATGGGAGGTCTGTCTGCTAGGACAAATGTGTGAGTTAGCTGGAGTGAGTTTTCCAACACTGCTCTACAGCACATGAATTATTCACAGCAGAGAAAGAAACAGTAACCAGTTCTGCAACAAAAGAGGCTCCAGCCAAGCAAAACTTCATCAGCTCCCAAGTACTGCTTTCTCCTCTTCTCACTTCTCTTCGTGTTTATAGCAGGAATAAAGGATTTCAGTGCAGGCTGCTTGTCTGCCTGCCCTGACCATGAGGAAGTGCTTTTTTCAGTATTCCCTTCCTCAGAGTGGAGCTGGGACAATCTGGACATTTAATATTTGTATTATGGAGACATCTAAAACCCAGAGACTGGTGGCCTGTGCAAGGAGCCAGGGGAGCACTGGAGGGGCAGAGAGTCCTTGCTCTGCTTTGGCCCAGGTTTACATCCCGCTCAATCCTACTCACTCAGTTCAAACACCCAAGTGAAGAGTCTGTAAGTGCCCTAGGGAAGCTGAAAAGAGCACAGATCCAGTGTGTTTCCCTGGAGGCATAGCTTTCTCACTTTCTTTTTCCTTCTCCCTCTCTGTAGAGTCTGAGCACAAGGCTGAATGGACTCTGAGTCCAAGCTCTGAATGGAAGTTAGGGGGAAAAGCGTGGATCCTATGCCTGGAAGGATAAGGACAAGTACAGGGCGGTAGGGAGGGACCAGAGTCACAGCAGCTCGCTCAGGGGCACCAGGCGGCAGAGCAGGAGCCGGGGCTGGTGGGTGGGCAGCTGCCCGCCTGCCTCGCTTGCCCTCCACATGGCTCCTTGCCACCAGGGACTTCCAGGGGAAACCAATTCTTCTTCTGCTGGCCTGATGAGGCACTGGCAGGCTTTTAATTTAACTTTCCTTGGGAGAGTAAGAGGAACATGGAAAATGCAAAGCTTTCCATTTTTCTAACAACCTGGAAGGTTTCTGCCTTCCCTCCACCCAGGGAACAAGGAAGGGCTGACAGGAGTCCAAAACCAGTATAAAATGGGGCTTCTTTTTTATAATTTTCTTGTCATCCATAACCCAAACCTAATACCTGAGGCCTTGCCAAAAGCAGAATTACTTCATTTGACTCCAGCCAACCTGCAGGCTTGACAAGCATACTGGCAGGATGATTTCCACAAGTATTTCATTGAATACTTTCTGCCGTGCCAGGAAATGTACATTGTCATCGTGAAGTCACGTTAAGTTGAACCAGTTCACCTCTTTCAGCCATGCCGTATTTCAAAGACGCGATGCATTTAATTTATAGCTGGTCTTCCACTGCTTATTCAAACAACATTGCATCAATGCACCTCTGTGTCTGTCTGCTCAAGGGCCCAGGAACATCAATAATAAATGACTGGGCTGGGGAAGGTGGCTCTGGGTTCAAACCAGCAGGTGCATTGGGGTAGGGGGGCTCATCTGGGCAGGGGGTACATAGTGAATGGGAAATGTAGCTTGCAATAATTCCCTCCTTGCGGATAGGACTCATAAATGTTTAATAAACTTCTTGCCTTTGCCATAGACGAGGTCTTATTAATGAACTCGAGTGGCCTGAGGACAGGTATTGTGTCCGTTACTATAGCACCACCTTGCACAGGATCTCGTCGTGAAAGAGGCAGGGGAGGGAGGGAGAGGGAGGCACTGAGGACCAGCCCCAGCGAGCCAGCCTGATGCTCACCCTGGTGCAGGCAGCAGCGTCCTGCCCAGGGACACCGGCCCTCGGCAGCACCTAGAGCTCGCCAGCCGCAGCCTCCGGACCGACTGCCCTCGTACAGGTACCCGACCCTGCGCATATGTATGGCAGAGCTGCTGCAAGGGCATTGCCGGGTCGCTGAGCGCTTTCGAGGGGTTTTTCACTCCAGAGCTCTTCCCGACTGACTTTCTGGCTTTGGAAGGTCTTTTCAATTTTTCCTTTTTCTTTCCATGCTCCTTTCTTGAGCAACTGGTTGTTATTGCAGAGGTCACTGAGGGGACCGGCGGAGACTCCTGAGTCTGGCATCGGGTAATATGACAGCAGGAGTGAATGCTTGTTAACATAGGGATTTACTGAAGAAGAAAGACGAAATGCCTTTCAAAGGGTTTGGTTCACTAAAGGGAAGATTTTTTAACCCAGGAAAGGAAGAGTTGAAGAACACCGTTAGTGACTCGCTGGGGAATCTGAGAAGGTAAAATTCAACAGAAAATTCCCAGACAGGACCTTTCGTTCAATTTATTAAAAAGAAATGCAATAGAGAAAAATGTATAAATATAAAAGAGAATTTAGAGTTGCAAAATTAATATCTGAGTTCAGATAGAAAGACACCTTGCTGCAAGACAGAAAATGTAAAAGGAGCATTGTTACAGCATCATACGACTATAGATGACAGAATATTTATATTACACAAAAAAGGTGAAAATAAGTTATAAAATAGTGTTCTAATATTACAAAGAGCATGAAAATATGTTTTAATTAACAAACTTTTAAATAATTAAATGTGAATAATTCTGTGGTTTAGCTTGCGTAAGAAAAACCGATGATTTAATTGGAATTAACAGTCCCAAGTGATGCCACTCTTGAAATTAGATTTAATGTTCCTAAATTACAGGGGCTTTTTTGAATATCTTGTTCTGAATCAGCAAAAGAAAATGTATTAAGCAGAGATGTGTATGTGTATGTTTACTGAGACTAATAAATTAGAGGGAGAAAAAGGAGAAGCAGCTGTTTGCTAGCAAAAAGAGAAAAAAAGATTAAAGATTTTTATCTTAATTTGACAGTTTATGAAAAAAAAAACCCTGAAAGATTTTTATTTTTTGATAAATGAAAACACGATGTAACAAATGACCAATTGCATAAAGGGAAAGCGATTTCTCATTTAAATGGAAGATTATTTCTATTAGTAATGGCCACTGATGACATTTATTTGTGTAATCTATAGATGAGAACCAGAGGATTCAGTGTCATTTCTTGCATGCTTGATGTTAAGTGTTTTAAATCTTTGTATAGATCAGGCCAACATTTTAACTGAATGTATTTTTAGTGATTGAATTGGATTCGCTCTCATATCCATCCCTTTACCTTCTTTTGGGAATGCTATGTTGAGTCGATATATAGATCTTGGCACATCTAAGCATGCCTTTGATCACAAGAAAATGTATAATAATTTACATGTATTATACTACAGCATACATACGCAAGAAAATAAGCGCATAAACTTTTAAGGAAGTTACTAATATGCACTGGTAGATTGCAAGTTACATTATTTCTATACCATGTGAACAGAGTATCTGTGTTTCACACAGTTTCAACTTAACTTTTCTACATTAACAGTGTTATAGATGAAGTATGACATTTTATTGGTTTTACTTTTATGTAACTCCAAGGTCTCCGTTTTTCCTTTAAAGCACCAAGTTAAGTCATTTATTCAATCATAGATTCTCTTTGCTGCGGGCTCTGCTGGCCAATTTGACCAAATACACGTAGGGTTTGTATTTAGTGAGCATGTGATGTGGCAGCACCTTGTGTTTGCCGTGTGGAAATGTTATGCAAACTTTAAGTTATCCAGATTACTCTCCTCTTGTAGCCATGTATCTGCTGGTTCCTACACAGTTGATAGTACTGGCGTCCAACTCCAGCAACATTGTTACTGAATCAAACCGAACCAAATCTGAGTTGAGATACAAGAAGGTTCGCAGGACTTAATAATTTTCTGTTTTAAATGTATGTATACCAGCACCCTTCTTAGACATACTAGCCAGTCAAGGAAATAATACAAACAATAAAAGTGCAACCAGATCCAAGTAAGAATTGCTGCAAGCTGAGCAGTCTCTTAGGAAATACGCAGTCATGTTTGAAGGTTTCTGTAAGAAATGAAACATGCATGTTTTTAACTTCAACTTCATTCTCCACAGTTTGGCCTACAAACGAGAGCATACGCTTCTATTTTCACATGATGGTGTATATGCATATTACCAGCTGCAACCTCAACTTTGGTCTTCATCCAATCTGATTGGCTTTAATATGGTGTAAATCAGAAGGAATTTGGTTTCTCTTCTAGCACTTGATAGGTGATTAATTGTATTTATGCACATTCTTGAATAGGCCTTGAAGTGTGATTTCACTGCCTGACGTGTGTTGACGTGAGATCAAAACTAGCAAAGCGGGCAGAATAATGCTTTTTAGCTTTGGTAAATATGACAAGTCTATGCCTTCCTATCACATTTCCTCTGTCTTGCAGACAACAGAGCGGATCCAGAAGCCAGTGTCTGGCATGACCAGCTGCCAGGTACTGGCTGCTCCATAGCAATTGTCCACAGACGAGTTCAAGTGCTAAAGCACAAGCAGCATAAAGCAACTTACTGCCTCCTCACTGGCGTGTAGCAACCTCAAATTATTTTGTGGGTGCTGCAAAACAAGAGTCTGTCCCCAAGAGGTTACTTTAGGGTAGCTCGATCCTGGAAGGCAGGCAAGGGGGCTGACAGAGAGAGACCCAAGACGCATCTTTTCTCTAGGCTGTTGGCAGCCTTGCTTTTGTGAGATCTTAGAAGAAGTTTTAGAAAAAGTTTTAGATGGTTTGTACAAAATATTATTTTACGAAAAATTTGTTTTTTTCCCAAGTGGGTTTACGACTCAATAATGTCACTATTAACGTAAAGAGTTGTATGGGCCATGTCACACAGCTGCTGTATGTAGTCTGGGCCCTGAAAGGAGTAGCTCTGGCTGCTGCAGGTGTCCCTTGATGAACTAGATGGCCTAAACTGCTAAAACCTGCAACTTCAAACTTGGTGATATACCCTTGCATTGAACAGGGCTCCTCTGCCTGTGCTTGGATCATAGCCTTAGTTGTCTCAAATTTTTCCTTTGCACACAAGTACAGAGCAGTTATTGCACCGCAGCCCATGCAGCACTGTGAGCGCAATGTGGGGTGCTCAGACTCAGCTGGTTTGCGAGCCGTGCGAGGGCCCTTGTACACAGGTGTTAGTGCAAGGGCACAACAGACATGTGCAGTGTGGTGCTGCAGCCCTCATGGGGCATCCCTCCAGTGCACTGAGGCTGTGCTGAGGAGCAACTGTAAGGCTGCCCTGCAGCCTGGGAGGGCAGCACCTGTGAGATGCAGCCCCATGGTGCGTACATTTGAGACATACCATGAGTTTCACGCAACTACCCTGCAGAAACTGGCCAGGGAGGTCCCATCCACTGAGTGACTTAGGAGAGTTTGCCTGTCTGTATCGGGATTTTGTACCAATGCATCAATTGCAGGATTTGGTGTGGACAATTATCACCAAGGCAAATCCCCAGAGAGCAGATGAGGTCTCAGAAGATTGTATCTGCTTTTGGATAAATGACATTTTTCGATAGTCAGTGTGTAGGTTTCTGAAGTTATGCCAGAATCATCAATAATTGTTGCATGTGATGACTGATGCTGGGTTCGTAGGTGTGAGGCTTGAACACTGTGTATAATTCTGCTGCAGCTGCCTGTGAAAGACTGTATTATCTGTTGAAACTCATTCTCTAGAATGTGTTCTAACATGTGGCAAGTATTGACATTTGTCTGCTATTGTAGAATCTATGTGTTTTTAATGAAATGAAATGAAATCGTATGATTGTAGTCCACCTTATCATTTGAAGAAATAACTAATTGCTGTGCTAAAATCTCATAAATACAGATTGGTGAATGCTTATATGTTCTAGGGATTTTATTTATTACTGATATGGCTTTTTGAAATGTCTTTCATTCTTCCAAAATTCTATATATTCCAAAGTCATTCAATAATGAAGAGAAATTTTCAATTCAGTTATTATGACATTTGGGCACAGAACATGGATGCAGACATCTTCAAATGGCTTAGCTCTTCTTACTTGCTAAGTGTTGTATGTTTGCTGAATAGAGGAAACAGATTGATGTAAGGACTGAACAATTCCCATGCAGCAAAATGCTCTCCTGCGTTAGTCAGATAATTAGAGGAGAGCCCTGGCTCTGAAACAGTTTTCTTCTAAATCATTGGTGCACAAGTGAAAACTTTCAGTGGCACTACCAAAATATACAGATCAATTGGAAGAAATATTTCTAATTTTTTTGTGGAGTTGCCATATCTTCATTATATACCTGTTCAATAAAATAAGGCCAAAAAGCTAGGTTGAACACTGATTCTGTTAATGTCTACACTGCTAATGCTTCATCCCAGCTCCATTTTTGGACTGCTATTGCAAAACAGTTTCCTCCGAGATAAATCTGCTACAGAGGGGTTAATGTTAAGCACTGGGGCTATGAAAAATTCTGTGTGAATTTGGGGTCATGGATCAGTGCTCAACCTGCTTTTATTAATGAGTAGTTGAATACAACAGCAAAACAATGAATTTCTCTGCAGAGGCGATGCTGGCCCATAGCGCTAGTCCTGGCTCACCACTCTTAGGAGTGAATTTGGAGCAGAAGGATGTTTTCATGCCTATGTGAAGTGACAGCCAGCTGAAAATGTCCAGACAGGGATAGATGTTTTGGCTTTCAATGATGTGTCTAATCATTGCCAGCTGCCCAAAATAATGCACCAATTAAAGTCTAATGTCTCTCTTATAAATAGAGAGCCTGGTAAAGGTATAAAAATTTGAGGAATTGGGATCTGATTTAATTCAATCAGTACCTTAGATCGTGTTAGACAATTAAATTACTTCTTTTGGTTTATTAATAACTCGTTTGAGATGACAACAGTTCTAAAAAATACTCATCAATTGTCTTTTCATTTCCTGAGGTCTTTATTTTGGATATTTTATTCAGTTTACACCTACTTATAATAGCACACAGAGCATGGAATTTATGGTGTCTTCTTTTCAAAGTGGCTGAATGCATTACTCTCTGTACTCTCATTTTCACTAACAAATGCTGTTTCCCTGCCAGTGAATCATAAGATCTCAATCACCTTCAATAACACCACAGTAATATCACATTTCCTGTGTTACCTTGCTTTAATGCAAAGTCTTTGCTTCAGCCTGACAATGAGCTAATGATCTAACTTTGCAGCTAGCACTGCTTTGAGCAAGGGGTTAAATGGAATAACCGCCAGAGTTCCCTTCTGGCCCAAACCACTCTGATTGATTGATTCTAGTGTTTCTTGGAAGAGTGAGCCGATGGACTGTAACTGCTGCTAAGAATAACACTGGAGTAATGGTTTGATGATACAATCAATGTAAGAAGGAATAACGTAGTAAATGATGCAACAGTTAGCCTGTAGCTGTAAAGCCTAGAAATGCTGAGATTTCTACATGGAATTTCATATGGCACCCCAGGAAGCCATACTTACCACCTATATTTGCAAAGCTTTCAGTAGAGAGAGTACTATCTCTTAGGTTATGGCTAGTATGTTAGATTTAGAGCAACCGGAGAAAGCTCTGATTAGACGACACTGTTCTCCCAATAAACCTAAGCAGCTACTGTGTAGGTTGGACAGGAGTAGTGCATCCATATATGCTCTGGAAACATTTATTTATAGCCAACTTTCATGCGGAAAACCGAAGTGCATTAGATTTCAAACACATTCAGGCAGCTGTGTGAAAGAAGGAAATAAGTTACTCATTAGAAAAGAGTGAATGAAATCATTTCATCACCTTACATGGCAAGCTGGGCTTCCTAACTTTTCAGTTGCCTTGCCTTTTCTACCAGAGACATTCCCTGATCCTACAGCACAGAATGTTAATATCTCTAATCAGTCTGGGAGACCAAATTAATTTTTAATTGCAGTATCATGTGATTCCAGCTAACATGGAAGTGCGGTTTTGAATCTCTCAACCGAGTTTCTTGTAGGAAAAGGAAAGGCTGGATGTGCAAATCTGGAGCAGCTGCACTCCTGTGTTCGTCAGCAGCTGGTGGGCAACCTCTCACAGGCTGAAATGGCGAAGTACCATTTGCTCCTACCCCGAGTAAATAGGAGAGCCCACATCCCTAGCCCCTTCCCTCCCTGTTCCTCCCAACCGCACTGCAGCTGACACACCAAATTTGAAGCCAGGAAAAGCCTTTTCAGCCTCTGCTGCTGAGGAGTGGTGAACCAACAGCCCAGAAATTCCCCCTTTTCATTCAGATCTCATTTAATATCAAGTGTTTTACACAAAGGGCAACATGTTCAACAACAGGAGTTGCTGGGGTTCACTTTGCAATGACTTAAATCCTTGTGGTGAGAGGATGTTTCAGAGAAGAGAGGACACGTGGCTTCAAATCCCTTCAGGCAGAGAAACTCTGGGCTTGGCCCTTCTACATCCTGAACAGGTGCTTTTGACACCAGAGCCACTTCTTCAGTATGGCCCTGATTTTTGGCTCACAGATGAGAATAAATTCACAGGGAGTTTTGGGCTGAGAAAAACCATGCTTTGCACTGTATTTGCCCTTTTCTTGAAACCTCCTGCCAGCTCTGCTTAGTGACTATAATTAGAAATGATGATTAATTTCTTCATATGTACATTTTCCTAAAATTCGGCAGAATTTATCACAACAGAGCTCAATGGAGCTCTTACAATTATGCTCATGAATAGCCTGTGAACATTTTTCCAGCTAGCTTTCTGTCTAGGTGACTCGGATTTATAAACTTCAGAGACCATTCATGAAAATGCGGACTGTGCTAACCTCTCACCGCCTGCCCAGCATTAACTCATCAAACCACCAAGAGACAAATGCCTCGCAAGAGGAGGATTTAGCAGCTGACTGGAGCACGTAACTGCCCATCTACATTTCAGCGAATTTTATTGAGACACTAAGGTATTTTCATTTTCTCTTCCTTCGCCTGTTTAGGAAAATCGATGGCACCAACATAGAGGAGGATCACATTGAGCTGACAGAAGAGGGGCGGCCCGTGCAGGCAAGCACCCGCAAGTTGGCACCATGGGACTGCTACTGCTGCGGGCTGCCCAAGCGCTACATCATTGCCATAATGAGTGGTCTGGGCTTTTGCATCTCCTTTGGAATTAGGTGCAACTTGGGTGTTGCCATCGTGGAAATGGTGAACAACAGCACTGTTTACGTTGGTGGAAAACCAGAGCTGCAGGTGAGAAACCATCTCCCTTTCACTGTTCTGAGCAGACCCCATTGCAAAAGTGTCGAAGAAGAGACACATATCAAAATACTATATATACATAGATCAAAAACAGATGCAGGGAAACTCGTGAGTCTGGGTTCACATAGACTTGTAGGTGCTTAATTCCTGTTTAGATCTCTGAGTTACACTAAAAATCTGAAGGATCTGAAGATTTGCAATGCCATACAGGATGTAAGTAGCAGAAATTAAAACTGAATTGACTTGCATGTCTAGCAGGTCGCCGATCTTTCAGTTGTAGATGGATTTTGTTGAGGTGGCAGAAGCTTTTACTATTTACTCTCTCTCAGGCAAGCGCTCTCTGATGCTACTACAGAAGGAATGATTAATTGCTGTATATAGCAATGCACTCACTCTATTCAGATAGTAGATGACTTTCAAGACCTTAAAGTAGTAACTGGCAATAAGGCAACAGGTTTGCACAGGTTCTTGACAACGTGGATTGCTGTCTAGAGGTCTTTGGAGCTAGGTGCCAAGCTATTTTCAAATTTGCAGTAGATGGCACGTGGTTCACAGCAGATGCCTACAAACCTTTAACAATGCACACAAGGAAATCCAGGTTCAATACATACCTTAGTTTCCCCAGTCCTGCCTAGTACATAGTTGTGATATTGTAAGTCCCTTTACGGCCTTTATGAACTTGAACCTCATTTACATTTGCTCTACCTGTTCAATTATTTTTTGACATTTTTGAATATTTTTGTCCTAACAAATTATTCACAGGAATATTGGCTCTTACCTGATGATTCCCCATGTGCTGAGGTCTAGGAGGAAAGCCACTACAGAAGGACAAAGTTATCATTAGAACCCCCCAGGGAACAGAGGCTTTCCCCAGCCCATAGATATTCTTTGTTTGTCAGCACATTCCCTAAACCAAAATACATCTCACAGAGAGGTAGATACCTTCTGACATGTTTCTAGAGAGGAATGAAAAGTTGTGCAATTATCCATCAGCTTTTCTCCCAAGTATTCTAACTTTTGATAAAGAAAAAATGCAAAAAGTGTCTATAGCAAACTTCCAAATTTAAAAGTATGCCTGCCTGCGTGACTCGTGGTCATAGGGGCTATTGAGCTGCAAAGACCAGAGACAATGCTTATGATTCTAGGGCTACAGATTAAATAAAACTTCCTTCCCTTCCCACATTATGCCATGGCCAGTCCTTCAGTGTTTTTCTCTCCACTTCCTAGCTATCAATCAAGCAGAGTGTTTCTAATCACACTCAATAAACCCCAGAAAGGATTACCAACGTGAATCAAGAGTTTCCTAGTTCTTCCTTATCTGCAATCTCCTCTGACCAGTTTATGCTTCTTAGACTTGCTGCTGAATTTGTGTTTATTCAGCCTAATCCCTGCTCCCTCGGGTTCCACTGTGACTTCCTAGTTCTGTGCTTCACCCTGGAGCAAAAGAAAGGATGTGCCTGCATAGGTCGTGAAGCTCAGAAGAGGTACTTTGAGGAAATTCGGACAAACTCATCTCATGAATCCCAAATTATTCTGTTTGGGCATGAGCACCTCCTGATACAGGAACTTTTCCCATGTCTCATGGTATTTCTGCCTTCAGAAATTAACGCTACCTAGAAACGAAGCTGGAAATCACTAGTAGAAAATTAGGTACTTAGAAATGTAACTCAACACAGGAAAGTGTGTTTCTTGTCAGAAGGTATACTGATGGGGAGAAATATCCTTCAGCTCTCCGTAAACATGCCTGGCTAATTAATGCCATCTTTCTCCCTGCAGGTCAAATCATGAGCTATTTTTTAGTTTGTTTGTTTGGGAAAAAGAAATCAACTTACTGAGGAAAACCGGTTCTTCTTTTCACATACAGAAAGTAATACAGAAAAAAGAAATGTTAAGGTTTATCACTCTAGTTTTCATTTCTCCATAGTGTTTTAGTAACAGTTTTAACTCAGAATCTAAAAGACATCAGTGCTGCTTCCTCATAGGATACTTAGCCACCTTTCCTCATTGTGTGATTAGCATAAAAATGATCATGAAGCACAACATCACAGTTTCTCTTTGCTCCAAAACAGCTCTTCCGAACTGAGGATTCAAGGAGGAAAAGTTGACACTGACCCTACATTAGTGTGATTATAATGAGCCAGGCCCTGCCTGACCTCCCAGAACAGAGGGCAGGAGGAGCACCTTGGATCCACCTTTCTTTTCTTCACTTCCTCTATGTTTTGCCCTGGGCTTTGACTATCCCTCCTCTGAACATGGTGTGTCACACAGGCTCATCAGAGAACAGGGATGTTCTTCTTCAGGAAGAGCCTTGAGAAGACTGGAACTGGCTGGTATCCATGAAAGCATTTCTCTTGGCTACAGACTTTTTTGGCTCGGAACCACCTATGACCACCCTGTGGATGGCCATCTGTATCCAAATCCAGCCCTACAACTGGCATAACTTTTAATAAAAGATAAACTAGTCAGCTACCTAGCATTACCCAGTTTTATTTCCAGCTTGCCTTGTCTTCAGGTGTTACCTCCCCTGACACCCCACTCCCCCTTTTTCTACTCCCATGCCAGTTAATGATGTGGATGGTGGCTGGTTAGAGTTTGGCTCTGACAAGGAGAACCATGCATAATACAGGAACAGGAATCAGATCAATCCGAAGGACCTGAGCAATGATAGATATAGATGGGAAATAATACAGCTATTGGAAGACATCAGGTCCTTGTTATAAGGTTGAGCACGTTTCACAACTAAGCAGCCCAGGGGAAAGCAGTGACAAGTGGCAAAGACGAAGGTCCAGCATTAGCTGCCTTCTGGCTGAAACCTTTCCCCCTTCCTATCTACCCAACTGAAAGCTAAGAGCAAAAGCAGTAATCTCCCATGGAAACCTGACATCCTTTTGTCTTAACTCATGGCACTGAAGCTCAGCAACACCAGCGTAAAGAGACTGCCTTGATTTGGAGGATGAGCTACTTCTGTGTGACTTCCAATTACTGGTTATCTTACAATGAGTATGCTTCATCTTACAGCATTTTTTTTCTATTATTTGCTTTACAGAAAGCCCAATTCAACTGGGATCCAGAGACAGTGGGACTCATTCATGGCTCTTTTTTCTGGGGTTACATTGTGACACAAATTCCAGGAGGGTTCATCTCGAACAAATTGGCTGCTAACAGGTAAGAAAACAATAATCAAAAGAATTAAGCTTTACAGCCTGTGACTGTTTTACGCTGTTTAACTGATGATTACCAACATCATAGTGAATTAATGTGTTTCAGGAATACACATTTGAAACTGAACGTGCAGTATTTACACCTATAATCAAAAATGGAACTATATTTCCATTATTCATCTATTGCTGATTCTCCCAGTCTAGCTTGTTCATCTCAAATATTCATACATTTCTTGTTCTCTAAATGATAATTCTTTCTGGAGAGTGTTAGGAAAATCACACATAATACTTCAGACAATGATTGTAGCTTTTCTCTTTCAGAAGTTGCCTTAGTGCTTTTTAGCTCAACTTAACACCAAACACAGAATTTCCAACAAAATTTGACATTTCTCCTTTAAAAATTTCCTGTGGACTCAAGCTGGCCATGTAGGCATTACAGAAGCATTTATGTTCTGAAGACACATGCACACGGATAGCCTCACCATGGCTGAATACAGTACTGACATCTGTAGTTAGGATTGCCTAGAACTTCTGATAGAGCTTCATGATTTCTGTTTGGTGAACTCTGAGCATCTATACAGATTCTTCTATGCTCATTGTGCTTGTGGGCTGATTTTTTTTAAATTCAACTGCTTTTGAAAATGAAAATAAAAGTAGCTAATTTCGCCAAAGCTAACTTTGGTTTTGGGCTTTACTTCAAGAAGTCTTCAGAACTTGGACTATATCTTTAAGACTAGTTATATATTGTTTTGCCCCAAATCAAAGTATTTTGCTCTCTGCATTCTGCAAAGAGCTATAGGGGTTACAAGACTGCATGGGAGCTCTTCCCATCCATGTGTCCTTACGGAAATTACTCCAGGACAGAGTCATCCCATAGTTTTGCCCAGAAGTTCAGTCCCAACTCCTCTCTGTCTGTAATCAAAAGTTACTCTGAGTTCATTTTGCACTGATCCTTCAACACTACTGGAATCCTCAATTATTAATTTCTCTACCACACAAAATTGCCTAAGCAGTGTATTTTTCCATCTTCTGAATAAGCCAAACAAATTAGCTACGCTTAATCATTTCCCCAGCCTTTCTAGTCTTGCCACCAGCTTTTGCAGCAGAAGGGCTCAAAAACACAGATGTGCATACTGTTGGCTGAATAATTCAGCATATTATTATTTTGGCTTTTGTTTCCTTAATTGTCTTGCAAACAGTAAAATCAACCGTGTTTACCTTGTAATTCAATGTGTTCTGTCAGTTGACTACTTCCTTAGGTACGTGTTGTGCATAAGCACAGAAAGCTGTATTTCTGTCCCCATGAGACTTTCAGACTCAATCTAATACTGTAATACAATATCAAATTATGGATTTGACTATCATAACTGGGTTTAGGAGTAGAATGTTGAGGAGCAACAATATCCCAAAGGCTGGGCTCAAAGAGAATTTCTGTTTGTAGTAATGAGATTCACATATCTGGCTAAGGCCATGCTTTTCCTTTATTCCTTGTTTACCCAATAAATTTCAACTTGGGTCGATTCAACAGTGGTGCTGAGTTTCTGTTTCAGAGGGATTACTTGCTTGCAAAGACATGGGGTGGAAAACCAGGAGATTCGGGGCCAGTCTGTGAACCCACCACCCTCAGAAAGACAAATGTTTTCTTTGGTCTCAGCTGCACTCTGGCAATGAGATGTATTATTCTGTCCTATCATAGACATTATAAATTTAGGTATAGACTCTTTTTTTACTTGTTTAAATCCTGCTCAGCGCTGTGTAACCTTGAATATACATAGATGCCCCCACCCCAGGCATTTCTCTAACGCAAATAGTTGTCCGTAATAATAAGGGATTCAAATGGCTCTCAGAATGGCTGAAAATATTGAGAGCTTTATGGTTTTGCACCAAAACCTTCTAACACCATGTAACTTGCTTTATTCCTTTGTCCAAATTCATGTAGCTCTGCATTCCACCAAAAAGTTCACGAATGATTTAACGACAATGCCCCTTTAACTTGATGCTTATCCTCAAACATGCATCTAAATGTAATGTCATCATTGTTTGGTGGTGACAAGGATATGTGAAACATAAGACATCTCCTGATACCTGTTTTCAGTAACAGCACCCTGCTGGGCAGAATCGTCTGTTGCTGGAGAAGTCTGTTTTGATCCCAAAGTGGCAGCTGGTTGGGGATCACGGCAGTGAGGGAAGAACACACAAATGAATTGAACGGAACTGGGATATTTTTAGCCATGGTGGGGACCAACGTTTTTGGGATAAATGGCAGTGAACTGCTGGAAAGATGCTGCCTCTTTGTGGAAACACTACTCGTCCTCTTAAATAGTAGTAGAAGAGTGACCGATGCATGTACAACATAGTCATGTTAAAAGTTGGTGCTAAATGGAGCAGCACAGATTGGAAACTCAGTCTTGGGAGCTAGCTATTTGGATAATTAAACACATTCTCTTTTTTATGGCTTATTCTTTCATGTGCTTATTAATTTACATAATTTGCTGTAGTTCCCTGAGACTGTCAATAGCATTATGATAACAGACCTGGTATTTCTATTAGTGGCAAGTAGCAAGGTGCAAAACTCTTTTCTACGCTGATCATAATAGAGAGCTAAGTAATACTTATTTCTCAATTAAATGCCTACATGGCTTTGAAAGCAGTCTCCTAAATGTCAAGATATGATCATAGGCTTTGTATTCTAATTCAGATTTTCAGACCGCTTTCTATATAAATCCATTCCTTTGTCACTTCTCTCCACCAGTCTGTCCAGCCTCTTTGCTTTTGTGTTCATCTGTTAAGTGCTTTCTTGTCATTCAGATTATGAGCTGTCTAGGCATGGACCATTGTTTTTGTCAATAGGTGTAGAGAATTCAGAAGAAACAGTGTTTATTCTTCATGCCATAATGCTACCATTAATCCTACTGTGAATAATAAGACCAGATTCGAAAAATGAAGCGACATATATTTCTTGTGAATATGTTTTCAAAAAGAGACTGAAACGTCAACAATTGAAATCCTTATTTTTA
This sequence comes from Steatornis caripensis, assembly GCA_013398225.1. Classification (NCBI taxonomy): domain Eukaryota; kingdom Metazoa; phylum Chordata; class Aves; order Caprimulgiformes; family Steatornithidae; genus Steatornis; species Steatornis caripensis. The sequence goes on from VZSC01001930.1 coordinate 503,476, forward strand.
AAAAAAGAGTAGAAGAATAGCAACAAAAAGTTGTAAAAGTTTACAAATATTATGAAGTAGAGCATGATAAACAGCTATGCATAATAAGATCTGTTTATGTCTTTGGCAGAAAAATCAAAAGGGTAAGAAATACTGCTGTCGCCAAATCATATGATTTCTGATCAAATATCTAATACCATTCGTATACCAGAAGGGAGCTTAATGTGTCTTTCTGAAATGCCACACCCATAACAAGACAACCCAAAACTCGTTAAACATCACTGGATTTGAGTAGTTTGAAAAAGGAACAGTAATTATGGTCCACAAACAGCAGCATGGTGCTAGCTAAAATCAGCATAGCTAGGAGCTGAGGGCCTTGAACAAAAGAGGCAGCTTTATTCTCGGGGTGTCACCTTGAGTCTTTGAGCAAGACAGGGCAGCTTTGGGCTGAGCTCTCATATCGTAAGTGCTATGGTCCCCAGGGCCACCAACTGCTGCAACTTTCTGTCTGCAGAGTGAAAGATATCCCAGGCAAAGGCAGTCCACAAGGAACCAGATGTAGTTGCTTTGAATTGCAGATGACACAAAGAAGACAGTAAACTACTGAGGATTATTAATAATCCATTCAATTTAAAACGTTCTTGGCAGTTGTGGAGAACTCCTACTGACAGTTCTGATAATTTTCAGTGCTGTAATGGGACCTTAGAGGGGATCCTCATGTATGTCATCTTCCAGAGATGCTGGAGTAACGAAGTCTTGATATTCAGAGAGTGCATGATGCAGCTATTGAACCCCATTCATTGCACAGAAAGGAAACCTGAGGCTTGAGTCAGCCAGATGTGAAGATACATGAAATCTTATCAATCAAGTACAGCTCATTCCTACTGATGGTAGTAATTTCAATGATTGTTCCAGCTGATTGTTCCCAGTCTCTTTCTCAGTTTTCAGTGGTGTTTTTCATGGTGCAGCAGCCTCAGTTTCCAAATGAGCTCTCCAGATGTCCTTTCCTGAGCTGGGCACCCAGGGACGCTTTTCCCTTGCACTGCGATATCGGTGCCTGGCAAACTTGCAGCCCATGCCATACTGAAACATCTGCCCTGTAGCCCAGCTGTCTTTCACGTCTAGTGCCACTGTTGGTTATTATTGACACGAGGTGGCAAGCATGCACCACTCTTCAGTTAAACACAGGAAAACCCGTGTCCGTACTGGGAAAAACTCCCACAGACTGCAGTGAGTGAGGCAGACATGGCTTTGAGTGCTACCCCAGGGCCTCTGAGTGGCCTGGACTTCCAGGGCCGCTGCTTGGATCCGTTACCACTACACAGAAGTTTCTGCTGCCTGTTTCTCTAACAGGTGCTGACATTTGGGAGGCTGCAAACGATTTCCCAAAAGCACTGGGCCCCAGGTGCCTTTAGAGCCTGGACTGACTGGTGCTCAGCTGCAGCAAATGCTCTTCCCAAGCAGGGTAACAAAATGTTTATATTATGTTTTTCATAGAAGTCTTGTAGAAACGTCCCTTCTACGTCACAGTCACAAAGGACACTTGTAGCTGTTCCTTAGATGTTTTACTTAGAGAAACGACGCTGGAAAGGAGTTGATCTTAAGCAACCCTGTTATACATTATAGCAGCAGCAAGCAGCAATAACCAGCCCACTCTCATGTTCAGAGATGCACTTAAACCAGGCTTCACCTGATTTAAGTTAAACCCTATTGATATTACAGAACTTAGGTACTTCTCAGGATAGGAATAGTTCTCTCAGGTCAGGACTCATATAAACAGCTTAACTTACAGTACCAATACCCATAGCTATTCCTCTGATACATCTTTAAGTATGTATAAAACTTCTGTTCCATTCAAAGAAAATGTGTTGACCATATGGAGATTTATCCCCTTTTGCCAGTAAGGGGACTTTACGAGTATTTGGGTTGGTGAGATGGCGGGGGGTGAGATTGTGTCTGCGACTGTACCAGAGAACAGCATTGCTTCTGAAAAGTAGAGAATCATTATATTCCCTTTCACGCTACTTTTTTCCATAGGGTATTTGGAGCAGCTATCTTTCTAACTTCTACACTGAACATGTTAATCCCTTCTGCAGCAAAAGTGCATTATGGCTGTGTGATGTTTGTAAGGATCCTGCAAGGCCTGGTGGAGGTAGGAGCACTCGCTGTTTTGGTCNATTATATTCCCTTTCACGGTACTTTTTTCCATAGGGTATTTGGAGCAGCTATCTTTCTAACTTCTACACTGAACATGTTAATCCCTTCTGCAGCAAAAGTGCATTATGGCTGTGTGATGTTTGTAAGGATCCTGCAAGGCCTGGTGGAGGTAGGAGCACTCGCTGTTTTGGTCCTTTCATACATCGTTTGTTTTGGAGATTTGGTTATACAAAGTCATAAGATCTTTTGGTCAAGTTTTCTGATCAATCTACAGTTTTACGTGTTACTCATTTTAAGATTACTGGGGTTTTATCATACTGATTTATATTTTTAAGTTAACTTAAAAGGAAATAAAAAGTTTAGGTTTCCTGTGCTGCAGTTCAAGCTATTTTAGTTTACTTCTGCCATCCACTGCATGTACTAAACAGCATTTTTACCTCAGAACACATTACCGTTTAAGTGATTATCCAAATTAGTTTGACATCTTCATACCCAAACCACAGAGCTCTGCCAGGTTTACCTAACCCTTCCTACATCATTCCACGGTGACAAACAGCTAGACAGGTTGGACAGTATCAGCAAATGCTTGAAGTAGGAACGCAGTGAAAGCAAATCATGTGATGTGTGAAATGTCTGCCAGGGCGTCACCTACCCAGCCTGCCATGGGATGTGGAGTAAGTGGGCTCCTCCACTGGAAAGAAGCAGGTTGGCCACCACATCGTTCTGTGGTAAGTTAATAGGCTTATGTGGTTTATGTAAGTACATATTCCTATTAGACATGTTTTATTCATTTCATTATTTAAAAGAGAAATGCAAACCCTCTGCACTTTGCTGCGTTCGGTTTGTACTCTGAGCTCAGGAACCTGAGAGTCTTTTTGTTAATATGTCACCATTTTATCATTTAAAGCCAAACCTCAGAATTACTCTCATAGTAAAATAAAATGGGTCTAGAGTTGTCACATGAGACAAATTAGAATTTTTTTTTCATTTGCTCCGTCCTTAGGGATTCCATTTATTATACATATTGAATCGACCCTCCTAAACAAGCATGCCCTTAAAAAAATTATCTTAAAAGGACTTGAGTACTTTAGGCTGGCTGCTCAATATACTGCAGTGGAGGTGATGTAACTTCTTTCCACTAGCTGCTCTGATTCATTCTGTTTTAAATTGTGATCAGGCTTGTACTTTGCTCTATTCTCTGGGTCCCTTTCCAATGCTGACAGCTGGCTTTCTGGAAGAGGGCTTGTGGGAAATTTCAGAAGACTCTGGGGAGAAGAATTCAGTGGAAAGATGGGAGAAATCAAACTCTCTCATTCCCTTTGGAATGTTTCTAGCCTCTGGCAAGAGCCTTAAACCTTGTTATGAAGAAGGAGCAGGAAAAATACTGACGTTTTAACCCTTGCACTTCAAGGAACATACCCTCTTTTCACTTACGACCACACTAACAAAAACGGAAAAAAAAGTTTTTTACTTTTAATTCCATCCCCCCAAGTAGCAAATTTTGCTACAGGTCACTCTGTGCTATGACAGTTTCTTGCTAGAAGAGACGGTGTGGGTATCATCCTTGTCTGGCCCTTTCCTAGATCTAGTTTGAGCTGTTCCCTCCTCGTACGCTCTCCTGCCTAATGTCTTCATCTTCTTTTGGTAACCCTGCCATCTTCAATTAGCAGGGGGAATGGTGAATGTTAGTATCTCCTTACCAGCTCTAGGCTGGATTTGGGTAGATGGCTAAATGTAAGGAAGGTAAGACATAATCCAAATGGCTTTTTACCCTAAAAGGTCCAGATACACAGAATACAGGGCAGGAATGGTTCTGCTGGAATTTCAAATGCACTGTGTTGGGAATGAAGGGAAAGGCACTGCTCGTTGCTTCACTCTGTCATTTCCTATCATCTAAGACACCCTCACCATCTGTATTATTTGGTATGTCCCTTCCCATTTATAACTGGGAAATTGGAACAGTGAGTGAATGTCTAATAGTATTGAAGAAAAATCAGAAATAGTAGGATTTTGAAGAGGAAGAGGTTGGGACAGGAGGAAGAGAAAATAATGAAAATAAACACAGGTAGTGGGGTAAAGCCAGATGAAGATGAATATCTCTAAGAGAAAATATTCAATAGAAAATCTAAAAGTCACAGGGAAAAACATTCTGTCTATCAGCAGTGGAACTGAAAGGCCAGGGAAAATACAGCACTAAAATACAAGAGGAAGGATAAAAGGAGGAGTGAAATGAGGAAAAAACCCAGATTTGCATATTATGGGAATTTTATTTTTTCTACAGATGACTCCAGGATTTAGTGATTATTTAGGTGTTGCCATTTTCTGCAGAAGAACAGACCAAAAGAGAAGCCTCTCCACCCTCAATGATCTCTCCTTGAAATCCTAGCACAGGGTAGAGAAAGATCCATCCTGCAGCTCAGCACCCTTTTTAGTGGCTACAGATTACCAATTCTTGCACTTGAAAGGTACACAGAAACTATGGAAAAATTAGAAGCCCCCATGTTAACCAGGTTCCTGGTTTCTCTGGTTATATTCTTTGCTATTGCTGCAGGGAAAATGAATTACATAGAGACGAGGGAGAAGGGTCACTGTGAACCATTGCAGAGAAGTATTTGCTAATGAGCAGAGCATTAGAAATGTTCATTAACAAAGTAAGTAATACTCTCAAAAATGGAAGTATGTCATTTCCTAGAATAATTCAAAGCAACACTTTTCACGTGTGAAGCCACTGACACCGTCTTGCACTGAAACCACATGTCCTGATTACATGAATTCTCCCTAGGGTCTTCATGGAAATTCTTTTGCAAGCACTTAAATACTCATCCCTTTCTACAAGTCACTCAGAAATACATTTCACCAGTATTATATACTTCCCAATCAGAAACCTTGGCACAGACCACTTTTTAATCCTTTTTACCCCTGTAAACTTTTGCCTATTTATTCCAGCTCTTTGTTCATGCCACTGATAGGAACTAAACATGGTTAAACAGACTCAGGGTTTGTCAGAACACCCCCTCCACCACCAGCAGTTGTGGGATCATGGGGCTAGAGCCATGACAAGAGCCTTCGAGCGTATCTGCAACCATCAGGATTTCTGGATACCAAGAAGGCTTCTGAAACTTGAGGCATTAGCTTCTCCAGCGCTCACCTCATATGGCACAGGTTTTCCCCATTGAAGTGCATACATACACCTTACGCCTGCGTGGTGGTTTGCCATGAGTCTTGGATTTGCAAATCCCATTTGCCTACAGGGCACAGCCCTTCTAACTGCAAAATGAGACTGGTGATCCCACACCAATCAGGGCCAGCCCTTCCCACCACCCCAAGCAAAATTTTAGAGCTTCCATCCCATGCCCCACATTCACAAGAAATCCTGCTGTCTATCAGCCAGACGTGACCCTCCATTTCTGTCCCTGTGAGCGCTCATCTGGATCGTCTGCACTGAAAACTGGGCACGCCGGTCATAGCTGACATGTTTTATTAATCTTTTTTCTCCTCAGGGTCTTATGCAGGTGCAGTGGTCGCCATGCCGCTGGCAGGTGTGCTGGTGCAGTATATAGGATGGTCATCAGTCTTTTATATTTATGGTGAGTTGCTCAACACAAGGGATCTCTGCGACTAGACTGATACTGCCAGCCGTTTTGTTAAACCTGTATAACAAGTAAGGATCAAAGCTGTTTTGGTGAATGAAGAGATTGCAAATGGCTATTCCAATTTATTCCTCACTTATTACAGCTTCTGAGAGCTTTTATTTTGTAATCATCTGTTACAAAATGTTTTAAAATTGTAATGACCAGGCTACAGCCCATGGTCACCCAGTGGCAATGTTGGATGCAGTTGCAAAAGTTGCTCTGGAGCACAAACGCTCGTGTGATATGTGTCCTGGAGTGCACACTGATAGCAAATGCTAAAGCATACATTGCCAATGGGGAGCCAGGTGCCTCTGAAACCTTCTGCCTTGAGAAATCTACCCCATGCTGCCCATCCATAGCAAAGCAGTGGCTCGTTTACAGAGTGGTCCCATCAAATGGGTACGGCCTCGNGCCCATTCATAGCAAAGCAGTGGCTCGTTTACAGAGTGGTCCCATCAAATGGGTACGGCCTCGTGGCGGATCTGTGGCACCTCGTCCTTCCTCCTGCACTCTGTGGCATATCTGGCTCAAACCCAGCCTTGCACATCAGCAACACAGTTAAGACTGGTCTTCTCTGGAGACCCTGGACACACCACAAGATTTGCTATCGCAATCTGATTGTGAAGTCCTTTTACGCAGATTGTGACTGTGTTATCACCACTCTGCTTTTTGCCTTCCCTGGGTCCCATGTAGAGCTTTCCTTCTGCCTTTTCTCTGCCGCATGCATACCATGTAACACAAGTGACAAAATGCTCAAATGCTTTGCATTTGCAATATACACAGAGTTAGTTATCATATATGTATATGTTGTATCACAGTATACACAGAAGCACGCATTATACACAGTTAACTATCATACTAGTTATCATTAGTTTTCTTACTTCCTTGGGCATGTTTTTTATGCAGATTTGGTTTAACTGGCTCTTGAAACAAACTTGAGGGCCTGCAGATAGTGAAGTGTGGCTTTATTGGCTTTTAAAAGGGAGCTTTGTTTTTCCTGCCTTTGCAGGAATGTTTGGGATTGTTTGGTACATGTTCTGGCTACTTCACGCCTATGAGAGCCCTGCTGCGCATCCAACAATAACCCACGAAGAAAGGATGTATATAGAAACAAGTATCGGAGAAGGAGCCAGCCTAGCTAGTGCAAGTGTAAGTAAAAAAGGCTTTTCTGGTTATAATTTATGAGCACTTTGCACAAGATGAGCGTATGACTGGATGGATACTAGTAGCTGCACAAGAGCAGTAGAACTACTTTCTGTTGATGTTTGGGGGTTTTCCTTATATGAAAATTACAAGATCAGGCTCGTGCAGTTGGACAGGATGAGTGCAGCAACAGACAAAACACATAGTGTGCTGTTTCAGCTCTCTGCTTATAGGGCCTCCCTAATCTAGGGAGGGAATAGAGTGAGGAAAGAGGGGGAGCCACGCATTCTGGTCTCCTGCTCTTGAGTAACTACCATGCTTGTTCTAAAATATTAGTCAAAACGGCTAAATAAAAACCTGGCTGCAAATGTTTATTATTCAGCTGCTTTTTGAGCTCTTATTAAGGATGATTGAAATTCTGAAAGCTTAAGGACAAGCTTTCTGTCCTGTTCACTCTCGCAGCCGCTCAGCTCCTTGTTTTAAGACTTCGCTCTCTGAAAGGATCCTGGAAGATCCTGGAAACAATGCTAAAACCTATTTTCCCATCAAACTTACCTCCATTCCCTTAGGTAACTCATTTTTGCTAGTGGTGAAAAACAAATCTCTTTCTTGATAAACTGTTCCTTCTTGGCTTTTACTCTCAAAAATTCTGGAACAAAATCACTCCCAACTCTTTCCTCTGCATGTTTTGGGTAATAGCCTTGTTGAGAGCATAAAGTACCAGACTCTCCTTTTGGGCACGCTCCTGAAATTTGACTGAAGTCACTCAGGTCTTGGCTGGAGACACACAGGTTTGTTCCAGGTCATGGTTTTCCCTTGCTGTACGGTGGTTTTACTGCAGAGGACACTAGTGCCACCATCATGTGTTCACACACAACAGCAGGTGTACGGTTGCCTGTAGAATACAGCTACCATTTTTTTTAAAGAGGAGAATATCAGTGTTTATTGCCATAGTTACATATTTCAGCTTCTGCTTTGAATTCTATTGTAAGTGAATAGGGCTCTGAATTGTTCTTTGTTCCAGCTGTATAGAGTATTGCAGCATAAATACAAACTGGAAATACCAAAAGCAAGATATAGAAATTAAATCCTCTACCATGGAATTCTTTTGCTGAATGAAATTAATTAACTTGTAGCAGGAAGCTGCCTGTTGCTGTGCTACCGCATGCATCTTAGCTTGGATAATCCTTTTTTCACAATCCTTTCAGTGGAATGTCTCAAACTGCATCAGGCCAAAAATTTGGGATCGGCACAAGGTTTCCTCTAGTTTTATTTGATTCTGTTACCGATCCTGTTAACCCAATAGCAGGAGCCCAGAAGACCTTGTGTATTTTCAGTAAGTAGAGTAATAGTAGCACAGTAGTCATCTTAAATATCCTAACTATTCTAGGAAAGTTTCTCTACCTGTTTTTTGCCATTAATTCAGGAAACATCTTTCACTTCCATTGTAAGTGATTTGCAGTGTAAATTGGATGCAATGTACTGGATAGTCCTGATACTAAAAGATAATTGTCTCTTTATTTTGCCTTCTACCTACTCAAAAATGCCATCAATATTTTTTTTTCTTCCTAGAAATTTAGTACTCCCTGGAAGAGATTTTTTACTTCAATGCCAGTTTATGCAATCATTGTGGCAAACTTTTGCAGAAGCTGGACCTTTTATTTGCTCCTTATAAGTCAGCCTGCTTACTTTGAAGAAGTCTTTGGATTTGCAATAAGCAAGGTAAATGAGATGAAGCAGTGACCTTCAGACATCACCCTAGGAGATGCAGAGTGCTTCAGGATCCCCAGATTCTTTTGGAGTCACTATAGTAGACTATTCACAATAGTTGGGATGACATCCTTCTGATGATCTGATAGAAATAAAAGTTTACTAGCATAAAATTTTTAGCAAAAGGGAAGAACTGCAAAGTTGTTTTGAGAAAGAGATAATTAAAAAAACACATATCATGAAAACCATAATGTAAGTAAACAGAAATGCACATTTTCTTTACTGCTGGCAGTTTAGCATTACTTGTCAAGTAATTTTTATCCTCTTCTTTTTGTTTTTTTTTTTCTTTCCATTATATTTCATTGACAATGAGGGCTCAAATTCTGTATGGATTGTTTTTCCCTGCCACTACCACTTCATTAAAGCCGAAGTTGTTTCACTCCCTCTTCAGAATGTGAAAGAGGACTTCAGAATATTTGTTCCAGAAAAGTTTTCCCAACATTCCTTTAAAAAAAAATACTTGCTATATTGTCAATCATTTTCAAGACCAGAACAGGCTGGAGAGTTGGCCAGAGAGGAATCTCATGAAGCTCAACAAGGGCAACTGTAGGGTCCTGCACCTGGGGAGGAACAAGCCCATGCACCAGTACAGGTTGGAGGCTGACCTGCTGGAGAGCAGCTCTGCAGAGAAGGACCTGGGAGTGCTGGTGGACAACAGGCTCACCATGAGCCAGCA
>VZSC01001930.1:513210-582588 GCA_013398225.1 Steatornis caripensis
CTTCTTTACTGTGAGGGTAACAGAGCACTGGAACAGGCTGCCCAGGGAGGTTGTGGAGTCTCCTTCTCTGGAGATATTCAAAACCCACCTGGATGCATTCCTGTGCAACCTGCTCTAGGTAAATCTGCTTTAGCAAGGGGGTTGGACTGGGTGATCTCCAGAGGTCCCTTCCAACCCCTACCATTCTGTGATTTTGTAATCCTGCAAACCAGTAACAAAAACCATAATTATCTGTGTGGTCCGGGAGCACTAGTGTGCTCAGGTTCTGCAATACTGTCATGGTAGCAATGACACTCTGAATGTCATAATGCAGCACTGAGATGAAGAACAGGAGTATTAAGATGAAACAGGTTTGTTTATTCTGAACTGCCTTCATAAATGTTAGAGTTGCACCTCTGTGTACCTCACTAATTAAAAGCTAATGTAAAACTGACTCTAAGGAGGTTGCACATCCTATAAAATAAATTCAAACTTCTTAATAAATTACTGCTTCAATGAAAAGCTTCTAGAAGATGACATGCTGATCTCTAAAGCTGCAAAACAGTCTTTCCGAGTATCTGGGATAAGTACCAGACTGAAAAGAAAAATTAATAACCATTTGGCAGAAAATTCACCAAGGGGAAGTCATGCTTGACCAACTTGATAAACTTCTATGATGAAATGACTGGCCTGGTAGACAAAGGGAGAGCAGCATATATCGTCTACCAAGACTTCAGTAAGGCCTTTGATACTGTCTCCCATAAGATCCTCATAGAGAATCTGTTGATGTGCGGGCTAGTTGAGCAGACAGTGGGGTGGACTGAAAACTGTCCGAATGGCCAGGCCCAGAGGGTGGTGATCAGTAGCATGAAGCCTAGTTGGAGGCCAGTAGCTAGTGGTGTACCCCAGGGGTCATACTGGGTCTGATCCTGTTTGACATATTTGTTAACAATCTGGGTGATGGGGCAGAGTGTACTCTTAGCAAGTTTGCAGATGACATAAAACTGGAAGGAGTGGCTGATAGGCTAGAGGGTTGTGCTTCCATCCGGAGACTTCAACAAGGCTGGAGAAATGGGCTGAGAAGAACTTCATGAAGTCCAATAAGGGGAAGTGCAAAGTCCTGCACCTGGGGAGGAACAAGCATATAGACCAATACATGCTGGGAGCCACTCAGCTGGAAAGCAGTTTAGTAGAAAAGGACCTGGGGGTCCTGGTGGATACCAGGTTGGACATGAGCCTTCAGTGTGTCCTTGTGATAAAGAAAGCTGATGGCATCCCGGGCTACATTAAGCAAAGGCCAGCAGGTAGAAGGAAGCCCTCTACACACCACTGGTGAGACCATACTTGAAGTACTGTGTCCAGTTCTGGGTTTCCCATTACGAGAGAGACATGGACATACTGGAGAGAGCCCAATGAAGGGTCTCAAAGATGATTAAGGAGCTAGAGCATCTCTCCTATGAGGAGACGGTGACAGAGCTGGGGTGGTCTAGCCTGGAAAAGGCTCAGTAAGGATCTCATCAATGTGTACAAATATCTGAAGGGAGAGTATAAAGAAGACGAAGCCAGGCTCTTTTCAGTGGTGCCCAGCCACAGGTCAAGAGGCAATGGGCGCAAACTGAAATACCAGAGGTTCCCTCTGAACACCACGAAACACTTCTTAGTGTGAGGGTGACTGAACACTGGCGCAGGTTGCCCAGAGTGGTCATGGAATCTCCATCCTTGGAGACATTCAGAAGCTGTCTGTACACGGTCCTGGGCAACCTGCTATAGGTCATCCTGCTTAAGCAGGGCATTGAAAAACATGACCTCCTGAGGCTCCTTCCAACCTCAACCATTCTGTGATTCTGTGAAAATGAAAAGAAGATGAGCATCCACTTGTAGGCTCTAATCACACAAGAATAAAAATACATGCATGACTTTAAACATATGCTTAGTTAAAAATTTGTGAAATTATATCTTAGTGTCAGGTTTTATGCTCTGTGTTCTTCAGTCGATATGTAACGTGCAAGTGCTTCCTTCCTTTACACAGTGGCAGGTAACAGGGATAGAATCGTTATTCAGAAAAGAGCTCGTTAAGAACACAAATAACAAAAATATATAAAAGCATTTGAAAACGAAGATAGATCACTCCAATATCAGGACGCATAAGACAGGGCTTTGTGATGTCTACAACAGAATTTAGTATTAACAGTCTTTTATGCAACTCTTTAGTGCAACTGTGGAAGAGCAGGGATATTTCATGTTATTTCTAAGGTGACATTCTCACTCTTCCTTCTCATACTGGGCCATAAGGAGACACTCATTCCATCACCCAGCTTTGGGCATCTACTGTAACCAGCTAAATTAGAGTAGTTTTCTTATGGTCCTTTGCTGGTCATTGGTGAGAAAAAAAGCTCCATCAGAGCATCAGCTCCAGACTTTTTAGACAGAGTTCTTTTTATAGCTTGGATCACTTCCGTGTGTGTCTTGAATACATACAAATACACAGAGCTTTTCCTACTGCCAGGAAAGAAATAGAAGGAGGAGGTAAAAACTATACCAGCCCCTCTCTCCTTCATAGAAAGAGAAAGGAAGGGAGGGAGGGAGGGATAAGAAACACCACCATACTCCCCGAGAAATGAAGGAAGGTGCCCAGGCACTTTTCACTTTCTTGGTGCCCTGTGTGCTGGGCAGCCAAGGGATGCTCTGCACAGGTCCAGTTTCCCGACAGGAGCGAGTTACTGAATGCCCCTTTGGACAGGGCATTGTATGACCCCAGCAGTGAAAAAACAGCTCTATTTCTGACCCTGTCTATCAGAGACAGTAACTGGACAGCATCTGGCACTCTGAGGAGCATCCTGTAGGCTCCACTTCCCAGGCACAGCATCCTGCTGAGACGCACCTCACAAGCCTCAGCAGAGATGATGGACCAGGGCTGAGGTGGGTGGCTTCTGGTCATGCAGTGGCTCACATAGTGCCATTACTGGGAAAGCCTCGGAGAAAAGCTGCTACCACCTGGATGAGAGTATGCTGAAGTCTCTCAGGCTCCTAGAAATCTCTAAAGATGGGTCAAAGGTAGCTTAAGGTCACCCAGGTCTTGGACCTATCTGCAATACTCCCACACAAGAATCCAGGATAAAAATGTGTCTGATGGAGAAAAAAAAAGAGGTGAAGAAAAGATATGGGTTCTGTTCTCTTCCTCCCAAATCCTGAGGGAGGACATGAGCAGTAAGCACTCATTTGTCTGATTGCAGGTTGGCCTTTTGTCGGCAGTTCCTCACATGGTCATGACAATCATTGTACCCATTGGAGGGCAGCTAGCTGACTTCCTACGGAGCAGGAAGATTTTAACCACTACCACTGTAAGGAAGGTCATGAATTGTGGAGGTACTATTGGATTCTGAAAATACGATATTTCACTTGTGTACTGAAGTTGATGCAAATATCATCGTTTGGTCCATGTTTACTTGTAACAACTGACAATTTACTCTAGATTACATTTGCAACTGGTTAATCTGAAGCATTTAATGGAGACCTGACATTTGATATCCTCATGGTATAAATCCTTACTCATAAGAGCATGCTTTTAAAAAGGGAGGAGGCAAGAAGCCTGGTTAATAATTAAAAGGGCAATAGGGATTGGCCAGAAGAAGAGTATGATCAAATATGCCTCACCTTGCAAATTTGCACAGACAAAGCTAACCATGTACTGTGGTGCTGGAGAGTCTCTTTCCCAGTGGATACAGTCTTCAAATAACTGATCATGTTCCCTTGTGCTACTTCCAGCAGAACCCACTGGAAAGTTTAGGCTGGAACGATTGAGTTAAAAAATGGTAAGGGATGGACAGACTCATTTTTAATCAGCACAAAAAAATTTGTTTCCAGTTCAGTCATTGAACTGAAAAATCGGTGTCATCTACATGTAGGAGTGATACTAAATTAGAGGAAAAATTCCAAGCCAGATGGCCTGTGGAGTCATTCTCTACTGCCACTTCCTGGCTTACATGATTTATGGATGGCACAGGCTGCCTGAAATAGAGATACCTGCAGTCAGAGGTGCCATGCAGATTGGCTATGCATCTTCGCAAAGGGTTCTCAAATTAATTGTATTTTCAGGGAGTATTTTCAGTGTCATTCAAAAAAAATATCCAAAACAGATGATTTGTAATGTTACATGTTAGAAAATGTAATGGCAGAGACTGGAAGTTCCTTGTGATGTTCAGGAACGTCTTGTTGTGCTGATGGCACGCTTGTATGTAAAATGCTCTTTTGTTCCATTTACCGAGAACATCTCACATCACTACAACCATGAGAAATCGAATGCGAGAAGTATTTTTCTCCTTTCTGTATCACGTTTGTGTGTTTGTGAATTTTCCAGTGCTTTTCACAGAGTCACTTTCTCATTGTTTCTCTTACTGCTCAGTGAGCCAACTTCACCAATTGCTTGGGTCACTTACACAGCAATGAGGAGAAAGAAAAATATCCTCAAACAATAAATACCCAAATATTTCTGTGAATCCACAAAGCTTCCAAGTATGTTCAAGAATAGCTATAAGATATGAAAGAATTTTGCCTCATTTTAAATTGCTATTCTGGCTAGACCTTATTAGTATCTCCATCACCAATAGTAACTTAAACGTAATTTATTGCAATGTGTTTCATTTGAAGGCTTTGGGATGGAAGCAACCTTGCTTTTGGTTGTTGGTTATTCTCATACAAAAGGTGTGGCTATTTCCTTTCTGGTGTTAGCAGTAGGCTTCAGTGGCTTTGCAATTTCAGGTAAGAATAAATCTTATTCTTGGCTTTAATGTTAGTGATAAAAGTGATGTTATTATTCTCACTGTTGTTAGTGTCATAATTTCTGTTATTCTGTTTGCTTTTAATGTGGCTTGTTAGCAGGTATTCTCAATTTCTTCCGATATTAGAAATAATTTACTTCAGTATCTATGAAACATGTTGCACATAGGACACAAAGCTTTGAAAGAACCTGCTCTTTATCGATTCCAGTTTACATCAGCTTTATGCTGTCATTTTCTAATATACTTTTACAGTGTCAGCCACCTTTTCTTCTTGAATAAACAGTATTCCTAAAAGGAGAGAGAAAGAATTATCCTGGAATGAATAGTTGCTCAAAGGATATCAGTTGCAACCCTGCTCCCACCCCTAGTTGCCAGTTTCTGCTTTCTAGGTCAGTCCTCTCTCTGTTGTGGCCTATAACCAGCCTTTCTCCAGAAACAGCTGTTTCGGACATTTTCATGGGTCTCACCCAGTCTCAGACTTTTGTAGGTCTACCCATACTATCGTTATTATAAAACCCCACTTTTGTTATTAAAATGAAAGGCCATCAGCTAGCAGACTGCCAAGAAGATGGATTTACTGACCAAAACTGACCAGCAAAGTAACTGATGGCCTTCAATTGTTTCAGGATTAAGCAGATGGGAAGTAGTTTTACTATTCAGTTATGAGGTGCTTGCATAGCAGACCGTTTCTATCAATCAATTTTAATTGCCGTATTTTCCCAGTACTCCACTTTTTACTGTATTTAATCTCATGGACTTGGAATTCATCATCCTTTCTTGTGATCATTGATAGCTCATATCAGTAATTTTTATTACCTAAAGAAAGATAATTATCTGAGCTTATTTCTACTGTTTGTCTCTATTTCTTCATAAAATACAGACTCGGAAGATATGCTACAGTAAGGGTAATTATTTTTCCTATTGGTTTATATTCTGGTTTTAATCATATTAAAATCCTAATTAAAGTATTGAAAAACATGTATTAAAACCTATTACTACCTACATCAAAAGATATCAGATATTTGACAAAAACAAGACACACATTCCTTAATTAAAAATGTTGGCCAAGTGCATTGTTTCAGTATGAGAAGACAGGAAGAACAGATACTTTAAATGAGGTCAAAACAAGCTGTATTTTCTATACAACATGATCCCCATAGGTGGGGAAAAAAGAAATTTTGAAAAAGAATAAAGAGTTGCAACATGGATGGAACATGGAAACATCTTCATCACCAAGAAAATACTTCCCTTCTTTCTGATATCTATAGTGGGGTATTTCCTACCTTTTTCAGGCTGCTTGTTGGCCCAGTAATGCAAAGCTATATAGTTGACCTTTGTCTCTCATTTATTGTAGGATTCAATGTGAATCACTTGGACATAGCCCCGCGCTACGCCAGCATTCTGATGGGAATCTCCAATGGTGTGGGGACACTGTCGGGAATGGTGTGCCCACTCATTGTTGGTGCAATGACGAAACATAAGGTAACATTTCTCTGTGTTTTCTAGGAAAAGGATTAGGTAATGCAACAAAAGTTAACACATTTCAAAGCTTCCTGGGGACTCCATTTCATCATAGATCTCAGCAACTGTTTTCTATTGTTTTTTTTACAATACCATGGTGGCCAGATTCTTGGCTCTTCTAAACTAATTATCTGTGTAGGGAGATATTATTTCATACCACCTAAAGCTGAGTCTCTGCAATATCTACATACTACTAGGTAATGCTTATAGGACTTCAGAAACTCCTCTACAATGCATCCCTGGTAGTTTCCCAAGCAAACACTGATCTACAATAAGATTAACCTAGTTGTTAGAGAGAAATCTCTCCATTTCCAACTCCACGAATATTTCACATGCAAGAGAAAAACTTCACTGTGGAAAAACCCCCACCAACATGTTTTATTTTGTTACGTTATTAAGTTATTTATTTTTATATATTTATGATGTTATTTATTTTATTATGTTATTATGAAAAAAAATCTTCACAGTGACTCTCATAAATTGTTCTATCTCTAACATCAGGAATCAAACAGTGATCATGTTTATTGTTCACTAAGTGCTAGTTCATGGTCTAATTCAGAGAGTAATATTTGTTTTTACTGCAAACTTAATGAGACCTGCGCCATTCTTTCAGACCCGTGAAGAATGGCAAAATGTCTTTCTGATCGCAGCCCTGGTGCATTACAGTGGAGTGATATTCTACGCCATCTTTGCTTCTGGGGAGAAGCAGGAATGGGCTGACCCTGAAAACCTCAATGAAGAGAAATGTGGCATAATTGACCAGGATGAACTGGCTGAAGAAACAGAAATGAACAATGAAACTTTTGTAAGTCCAAAGAAAATGTATGGTGCTACCAGTCAGAACAATGAAGTACAGAGAAGAGGGTGGAGAAAGCAAAAGCAAGTAGTGCAAGACATGGAAGAACAGACTTCCTACCATCATGAAAATGGAAATTTTCAAGATTTGTCATAGTACTTGAAATTGTAAAGTTTGTATAGCAGCAATTCTCATGCCCCCTTCTGCCTAGCTGCCCCAGATCATCAGGTATCCATATTTATTCTCTTATTCAATTCAGTAACACCTGGTCAGGCGGCTAGATACAAGAGGTGGCAGTTCCCTTCAAATAGTCTGAAAGAGGGCTAATGACAATGGGACTGGGAAAAGTGATACCAAATCCTTGCCCAGCCGTTGTGTTCCCTTGGGAGGAGGTTCTGTGTCCCTTAGATGACCAGCCCTGGCAAGGCCCCTGCCTGGTGCAAGCTGCGGGACTGACTGTAGGAGCAACAAGTGCCCTCATCTTCTCATCTGAACAGAGGAAGGACACGGTCATGTCAGATAGTAGATCCACAGTGATCTATGTAATTACTGGGGCTTCAGTGGCACGAGAGTCTGCTCTGAGTGGCCCTGCTTTGCCTTTTTAGGATTCCCGCAGGCTGGCATTTGAGCTGCTTATTCCATGTCAAAGTACAAGCTCATGCTAAAAGAGCAGATCATAGGGAAAAGCAGATTTATGACAGTAGGCTGTAATTAATTACTAATGGTGACTCAACATCATGAAGAGGAACATGTAGCAGAGATGACACGATATTGCTTCGACAGTTCCTTCAAATTGATTGACAGTCTGCTCTATATGCACATCCCACAGAGTCTGGATAAGGCAATAAAATGGATACTTGTAAAATTTCTTCCCCTCTAAAGATTTTGTGCTGGCATGAAATAATTTTGAATACAAACTCATCGTTAGTGATGCAATATTATTAATCCTTATAAAAGGAAATCTTAGTCCTGTTTGGATTAGGTTTGTCACTCAATTCATTATTGTGAAGTAATTTAAATATATTTTTCTAGTATACTGATAGAGTTCCTGGCTCAACCCCACAGTCCTCATTTAGCTGAATGAGCTTACTTACACGAGTACAGTTTTTAGTTCTCGATCTACAGCTTTTCAATGCCTCAGTCTTGCTGTTGCTGCAAATGAAGTGCTGTAACATTTGAGAGTAAACAGAGTACCTATGTCTAAAAGTAATTTTATTTTGCCATTAGTGTATGTTTGACAGTGTAACGTGGCTTTAGCCCTTTTTGACCATTCTAGAATCAACAGTGGAGCATGCTTTATCATCTCAAACAGTTAGCTGCAACTCAGAGAATTATTGTGGCATTAATGCTCTTTGCAGAATGGAGAATTTCAGTAAGATGTGATTTAATTTGTCTTTCGTTATGATTACTGCCTCATTAAATTCAAGTGAAAGCTATCCTGCCTAGCCTGCGATGTGCTTTGTGATGTGTCACTATTATTGTTCTCATGTACCATACATAGCCACTGTGATGCACACGAGATTTAAACATTTCTAACATGCATTATGCTACTTCGTTGGAGTGTAATTTAATACCGCATGTGGAATTACACTTCTACATTCATTTAATCCATGGATGATTTATCTTCCCTACAAATGTAATTGAACGGGGAGACCAGGAAGTTAGCTGATTGTCTTTTTATGTCTCATTCCTTTTCTACCTGGAAAAATCCAATTTACAACTATATATGGATAAGAAGTAAAGTGAAATGAATGGATGCATGCCTAATTTGACTACAGTGAAGGCTTTTTAATTGGAATCAGCAGATAACTTAATGGTAGGGATATTGTTATGGTACAGCTCAATCCTACCTTGACACCATGCAGTTTATTAGTAAGCCACTCAAAAAAAATCTTGCCTTTTTATTCTGTTAGGACAGAAAAGAATATCTTTTTCAAAATCTTAAGCGTTAGTTTAGACTAGAGTTGCTTATTTCACTACTGACATTTAGAACAGGTATAAGAAAACATCTTCTTTCTTGTAGGTTATAGTCAGCATTTGGAGATTCATCTGGCAGGAGCTTGAGTCAAATGTGCTCACCAGTCTATCATAAAAGCTGCTGTCAAGCTATTTTGCAATGTCCACCACAACTTACAAAAGAGAGAAGGCCACTTCTTTGCATATGCGCAAATCAAACAGATTCTTCCTCCCTCATGTAGCACGCCTGCAGTTACTACAGGAACTCTTAATAGGGAAAATCATATTATGAAAGGATTTAATATAAGAATCTGTGTAAGTATAGTCTGTCAGAGAGGAAAGAGAAGACCAGACAATGGACGATTCTAGAAACAGTAATGTTTTCTGAGAAGAAGCATCATTTTTCCAGTAACGAGAAAGGTTAACTTTTCTGTCTTGCTAAGAGGAATACAAGGGAGTGAATGTTGTTGTTATGACAAAGAACTACAAACATCCTGAAAGTCTGGGAAATGGCCAACTGGCACACGAGGGCTCAGTTGCCTCCCTGGTGAATGTAGCTGCTGTTTCTCACTGTTATAGATACGTGCCACAGCTGTCACACGTGACACGTGATACAGTTCAGCAGGATCATTTCGCATATGCAAACAGACTGCACTGATTTAGTTCAGTGGAAGTTTGACTTCAATGGACATTTGAGCATTATTTAATGCCTTGAAAGAAATGGTTTAAAAACATTTGGACAAGCTTTTGCGTTTATATAAGCACTTCCTTTCTTTTCTAAATTTAACTACTGCCAGAGACAGAATATAATCTCTGACCAGTTGAAGTTATGTACAGACCACAATGCTTTTCCAGGCAATTACATTCAGATGTTTGGGCTGCCTGTCTCCTTTTCCTTTTAATCTGTTTAAACTGTTCAGGTGCATTGCATGAAGTGTAAACACCATCACTGGTTGGAAGTCAGTTTTCTTTCCTGGAAATCATTGTTACTTAATGAGCTCTTTGATCTACGTGGTGGCTTCCACAATGCTGTATGACCAAAAATAAAGCCGACTTACTGGGATCAAGCAGGCTTTGTTACTCCAGTTTTGCTGGTTGTCTCTATCTGCAACCTGCTCCAACAGCCTTTTCTTGTGGGATCTGAGAAAGTGCGTTCACCAAGGGTGTTTCTGCTAAAACTGTCTTAAAATATGCTAGAGTTTGGAACATTTAAACAGCCAGGCAAACAGCTGGCATATCCCAGTCTGACTCCAAAAAAATCACAACTCTAATGCTAGTAGATGTGAACAACTCAGTTTATATTTTCTAATGAGAAATACTATCTTGAATAAACTTAACTTATTGCATTATTTGCGTATTTTTCTGTCCCTGTGTTCAAAATAACTTCTGCATATTTTTGAATATAAGACATTACTCGCATACTCAGAGTTTGATTTGAAAATGGCTTTCTGACTGCAGAAGGAAGCAAGATTTGGTTTATATTGGAAAAGAGATCTTAAGCAAGCTAGAGGAAGAGTCAGCTCTCCATAATGTGAAATAGTAGAGCAGATAAGCCACAGAATATTAACGTAAGTCTGAGGAGAGAAAAAGTAGAACAGTAAGTCCTAGGTGTGTGTTGTTCAGTGTTGTTATCCATTGATCTTTCTTAACAAAGAAAGCCGCAGCTTTTATTTCCTTGACACCTGATGTTTTCTAGGCACTACTAGCAGTACTGCCTTTTATATTTATGTAAGGGTTAAACAAAATGTTTCCGGTAGTGAGAAAGGAAAAATTAATGACAGAAACAATTAAAATTCACTGGAGTAGAAACTTACCCAGGGAAATAATCACTTAGTCCAAAAGAATATACAGGCTTTGGGTAAAAAATATAACAAGGGCATCCAGATGTTAACAAAGTGCCAGGAGGAGTCTCACGTGTGTAACATAATTAATTTCGAAGTAGCAAGGCAGAAATTAATTCAAGATCAGGCAAAATGTGTCATGGCTTCACATGAACATTTCCAGTTGACTCCTGTCATCAGACAGTTACAGAGATCTTTAAGTTTAGTCATTAAGAATTTTTAAAAAAAAACAGATTTCTTATTTTTCTTCCTATTTTCTGTTAAAGACCTTAATTTGAGAGTGCTATTTCATTTTTCATATTTTAAGAGAGAGGAGTGAGTACTTCTTGGGGTTAAAAGAACGGAAAGGGGAAAAGAGAAAAAGAGGAAGTGAGTTGCAGCTAAGAGCCAGCGCAGACAAAGGGCCACGGATGGATAAGAAATCCGCTTCCAAATCCTGGAAACAGAACTTTGAGTTCTCTAGATTTTTGAGTTACAAACCTACAGGATGGGTTAAGACCTGATATTCTGTGTCATCTCAAGGTTCAGGGAATTCACTCAGGTCTCATTTCAAAGTTTAACTCTCATGAAATCAGGAATAAATAAATGAAGAGATTAAAACCCCCTCATTCTTATGTCATCTAAATGCTTACATTGGATTAGATAACACTGCTAGTGAGATAACACTACTAACGCTACTGCAGCTCTGTATGTACATGCAGAAGACAGCCTGGCAGGCTTCCTTGTAAAAATGCTTTTAATTACTCACATACTGATATCAGTTATTTCTTAACTTCCATTTGATAACAATGTTTAGCTGTGACAGAAAAAATTGTCCCTTTTTTATCTCAACCTTTTTTTGGTTTTAGTGTTTATACTGCTTTTCATTTTTACAGCTTTTCTATATGCAAAATTACATAAGTAAAGAAAGAAAATTATGTAAGAAATGTAGTAAGATTGTACTTTTTTGTGCTGAACTACGTTTAAAATAACATAATAGGAGCCAACACATTTTTCCCCAAGAGCATACCATTTAGATATTTTAAGACTTGATCAAAATAAAAGCTTGACCCATTTAACTTGTTCCCCCCCGCCTCATTTAATTAGTGTATTGGATATCTGCAGCAGCCAACAGACTACACTTGTTTATGTATAACCATATTTATCTGCTCAATAAAGTCTGTGCTCAGACTCTCGCTGTACAAACTTTTGGCATCTACTTTGCTCCTCGTTTTAGGCTTAGTTTTACCTGCACAACAAATTCACAGCTCCTTTGAGCAGGTCATGGCTGTTTTGTTAAATACGAGTTAGGACAACACTGGAACTCATGAAGAATAAACCCCTGTTGGCCCAGAGTTCTTGTTGCCCAGAGGTGTCTCACGAATCTTCGAAGTATCACCCTCAGGAAGACAACAACTTTTGTAAACCAGGAAATATTTAAGGCGCCCGATAAAGATAACTCTGCTCTCAGGAGCTGGCAGTCATCACCAGAAACACCGTGTGAGGTGTTGCTGAACATAGCTGTAATGAACAGCAACGGAATTAGAGAAACTTGCCGATGCCGTGATTAAGATAAGGGGAATAGGACTTTCTCTTGTTTTAGGGAGGGGACTTTGATCCCATCTGCTTGTTCCCTGTCCCCTCCCCTGTGTGTTTCCAAAAGAAAGATGTCTGCACATCCTGAGAGACACAATCCGTTTCCTGACAGTGATCAGTTCTGTAGTTTGTGCTGGTAGAAATCTGCAGGGGGGTAGAAGCAGCTTATAAGTCCCTGCCGATTCATAGTGGGCAAGGGAAAGCCATAGCACTAATGGGAAACTTGAATTTAGATGCAAAAGACA
Source organism: Steatornis caripensis (assembly GCA_013398225.1). NCBI lineage: Eukaryota > Metazoa > Chordata > Aves > Caprimulgiformes > Steatornithidae > Steatornis > Steatornis caripensis. The sequence goes on from VZSC01001930.1 coordinate 525,902, forward strand.
TTAACTTAACGTTAACAGACAAAACCAAGTGAAGGACAATCAACCTGTATGGGTGTAACGTTACTCCCGTGGAATAATGCTGCTGTATGGGCCAGGCAGAAGCAGCTGGCCGTAACCCCAGCAGGTAGGTTTTCCCTCAGCAAGGGAATGCAATACCCACTGTCCTGCACTGTTCACTTGCCACTTCCCATTGCTCTGTACTGACTGCAGGTCTACCTGTTACAGTGCTTTGGGCATAGTACAGAAAAGAGCTATAGTTGCATCGGACGCTTATTTTTACTCTGTATTTTCTTATTTCCACATGTGGCATCTCCTGACCTTTGGTAACTCATGGAATGGCACACAAGATCTCAGGGCAACACAGAGTCAATAATAGCAAGGGCTTGCTTTTTAGCGAATTCCCTGTTATTTCTTGTTTTCTTCTAGAAAGAGGGACATTTTGTGCTGACGTTCCTGCTCACAGCAGCAGCTGGAGCAGCCGGGCCGTGGCGCATAGCTGAGGTGTTACCCGGGCTGGCCGAAGGTCAAGGCCGCGCTGGCCTGCTCTGCACCTTCTGCTCTGCCAGTGCACAAAGGGAAATGTCACACTTGGACAGGGCTGGAGGGCAAAGTCGCTGACAAAGCCGGGAGGGAAACTGCAGTCAGGATCTCTGTCCCCTGCCCTTGTTGACTGCATCGGTTGCAGGAACTGTCAGAGCATTAGAAGCAGACAGTGTTTCCAAGTTGTTTTCTGCACCCCTCATCCACAGTTTTGCTTTTTCCAAGCGACCACCGCTATTTATGAAAAGCTTTGAGCAGCTTAAAAATGCCCCTTGCTGACCGGCACCCTCTGCTGTTATATTTACTTATGACAAGGAGCAGCCCATCGCTGATTCCTTCGTTCNGAATTAGAGAAACTTGCCGATGCCGTGATTAAGATAAGGGGAATAGGACTTTCTCTTGTTTTAGGGAGGGGACTTTGATCCCATCTGCTTGTTCCCTGTCCCCTCCCCTGTGTGTTTCCAAAAGAAAGATGTCTGCACATCCTGAGAGACACAATCCGTTTCCTGACAGTGATCAGTTCTGTAGTTTGTGCTGGTAGAAATCTGCAGGGGGGTAGAAGCAGCTTATAAGTCCCTGCCGATTCATAGTGGGCAAGGGAAAGCCATAGCACTAATGGGAAACTTGAATTTAGATGCAAAAGACATTAACTTAACGTTAACAGACAAAACCAAGTGAAGGACAATCAACCTGTATGGGTGTAACGTTACTCCCGTGGAATAATGCTGCTGTATGGGCCAGGCAGAAGCAGCTGGCCGTAACCCCAGCAGGTAGGTTTTCCCTCAGCAAGGGAATGCAATACCCACTGTCCTGCACTGTTCACTTGCCACTTCCCATTGCTCTGTACTGACTGCAGGTCTACCTGTTACAGTGCTTTGGGCATAGTACAGAAAAGAGCTATAGTTGCATCGGACGCTTATTTTTACTCTGTATTTTCTTATTTCCACATGTGGCATCTCCTGACCTTTGGTAACTCATGGAATGGCACACAAGATCTCAGGGCAACACAGAGTCAATAATAGCAAGGGCTTGCTTTTTAGCGAATTCCCTGTTATTTCTTGTTTTCTTCTAGAAAGAGGGACATTTTGTGCTGACGTTCCTGCTCACAGCAGCAGCTGGAGCAGCCGGGCCGTGGCGCATAGCTGAGGTGTTACCCGGGCTGGCCGAAGGTCAAGGCCGCGCTGGCCTGCTCTGCACCTTCTGCTCTGCCAGTGCACAAAGGGAAATGTCACACTTGGACAGGGCTGGAGGGCAAAGTCGCTGACAAAGCCGGGAGGGAAACTGCAGTCAGGATCTCTGTCCCCTGCCCTTGTTGACTGCATCGGTTGCAGGAACTGTCAGAGCATTAGAAGCAGACAGTGTTTCCAAGTTGTTTTCTGCACCCCTCATCCACAGTTTTGCTTTTTCCAAGCGACCACCGCTATTTATGAAAAGCTTTGAGCAGCTTAAAAATGCCCCTTGCTGACCGGCACCCTCTGCTGTTATATTTACTTATGACAAGGAGCAGCCCATCGCTGATTCCTTCGTTCTCCTAAGCTCTATCTTGAGCCCAGAGTCCGGTCTCCGCAGTGCTCCCAGTCCATCCCTCCTTCAGCGTTCTTGAGCTGTGCCTTTGGCCCACACACCCCTCTGCACCCAGCCCTCTCCACACATGGAGCAGGAGGACATATTTTTATCCCTGCTGTGCAGGAGCGTGAATGACTTCAGCCAGCTCTGGTGGCTCATCTCCTCCTTAACGCTGCAGGTTTTCTACAAATTGCAGCTTGCATGAGGCAGGTGTGAGGGCAGGCCCAAACCCTGCTAACCTGCTGGCTGTCTCATGCCATGGCTCAGGCAGGAGGATTACCTAGTAGCTGTTCTTAGGCAATTTTATGTCTTTCAGAGAAGATATGGTGCTGACTTATGCCAATTACTGGGAAAGTTTAAAGAAAGAATCTACTTCTTCAAAAAGGCACGTAGGAGAAATTTGCTAACAGGTTGTTCTCTGGTTTATGTCAATGGTTGGGATTGGTTTTAGAGGACACCAGCACATGTTAGTTTGAAAAAATATCGCAGGACGTTTCCTTGAGCCATCAAATTACTGCAAAAGCTGAAGGCCAGCAAGCCCTCCAAACCTACACAACACATATGCATATTTCCTCATCAGGAATGGTTGGTACAAATCCTTCCAGGGAGCATAGCATTTTCTTCAGTAATATTTTCATTAGTGCTTTCCCCAAGAAACTATGGAATAGCTAAGGATGAAGAACTAAAATCTGCCAAACTTGTGCAGAGTTTGAGTTTCTGCACTGGTATGCTCCCCAAAGTGTGAGTAGGCTTAACATTTTAATTTACTTAGTCATGCTACATTTTCTTTGGCTAGCTAGACTTCTGTAGCTAGTGCCTTAGCAAAAGGTGCCCAGGTTAATTTGGTTACTCCACAACATATCACTTCTTACAGCATCACAGAACAGTTGAGGTTGGAAGGGACCTCTGGAGATCATCTAGTCCAGTCCCCTGCTGTTCAAAGCAAGGTCAGCTAGAGCCAGTCGCGCGGGACTGTGACCAGCTGGCTTTTAAATATCTCTAAATGTGGAGACTCCACAACATGTCTGGGCAACCTAGTGCAGTGTTTGTCCACTCTCACAGCAGAAAAAAATTCTCATATGTTCAAATGCTTTTTCCTGCATTTCAATTAATGTCTGCTGCCTCTTGTCCTGTCACTGGATATCACCGAGAAGAGACTGGCTCCATTTTCTTTCCTTCCCCCAATCAGGTATTCCTACACATTTATGAGATCCTCCTTGAGCCTTCTCCAGGCTGAACAGTCCCAGCTTTCTCAGCCTCTCCTCACACGTCAGATGCTTCAACTCCTTAAACATCTTCAGGGCTCTTGGCTGGACTCACTCCGGTAAGTCCGTTTTTGACTTGTACTGGGAAGCCCAGAGCTGGACCCAGCAGCCCAGATGAGTCTCACCAGGGCTAAGCAAGGGGAAGGGATCACCTCCCTTGACCTGTTGGCAATGTTTTTCCTAACACAGTCCAAGGGGCTATTTGTCTTGTTTTGCCTTAAATGTAGATTGCTGGCTTGTGTTCAACTTGTCCACCAGGATCCCCAGAGCCTTCTCTGCTAAGCTGCTTTCCAGCCTACCAATGTCCACTGGTACATGAGGTTATTCCTTCCCAGGTGCTGGACTTGAATTTTCCTTTGTTGATGGTCATGAGATTCCTGTCCTGCTGTTTCTCCAAGCTGTTAAGACCCCTCTGAATGGCAGCACAATTAGCTGGTGTTATCAACTACTCCTCCCAGTTTTGCATCATCTGCAAAACTGTTGAGGGTGCACTCTATCCCATCATACAGGTTATTAATGAATGTATATTGGTCCCAGTATTGACCCTGGGATACACCACAGATGACTGCCTCTAGCCTCCATGCTGCTGATCCCAAATCTTTGAGACCAACAGTTTCACCAGTTTTAAATCCAGCTCACTGTGTACTTGTCTAGTATGTACTTCATCATTTTGTCAATTAAGTTGTTAAGGAAGACAGTGCTGAAAGCCTTGCAAAAGTGAAGCTCTCCCCTTGTTCACTGAGCCAGTCTTCTCATTGTAGAAGGCTATCAGGTTCATTGACTCCTTCTTAAAGATAGGAGTAATGTTTGCTTTTTTCCAGTCATCAGGAATGTCTCCCAGTTGTTATGACCCTTCAAATGCAATTGAAAGTGCCCTGACAGTGACATCAGCAGTTCCCTCAGCAGTCTTAGTACATCCCATCAGGATCCATAGACCTGTGCATGTCCAATCTGTTTAGATGTTCCCTAAGTTACTTCTCCTCCATGGAGGGTAAACCTTCTTGCTCTGGACTTTCACAGCGATGTCAGGGACCTGGGATTCCTGGAGGCTGGTCTTACTAGTGAAAATTGAGGCAAAGAAGGCATGAACACCTTCGCTTTCTTTATTTCCTTCATCACCTAGTCCCTTGTGCCATTCAGCAGCAAGCCCAAATTTTCCATAGTTTTCCTTTTGCTGCTGATACACCTGTAGAAGTCCTTTTGTTGCCCTTCACATCTCTCACCAGATGCAATGTCAGGTGGCCTTTGGCTTTGTTAAGACCATCTCTGCATGCTTTGCATGCTCTATATGCCTTCTGGGTCATGTGACACTGCTTCGCCACTTGCATGTTTATTTTCTTTGTTTGATTTCAGTTAGAAGCTCCTTGTTCATCCATGCAGGCCTCCTGATGCCTTTGCTTGATTTCCTAATTTTCAGGATGGACTGTTCTTTAGCTTGGAGGAGGTGATGTTTGAATGCTACTCACCTCTCCTGGATCTATTCTCTCTCCAGGGTCATATTCCATGAGATTCTTCCAAGCAAGTCCTCATCAGACTGAAGTATGGTCTCCTGGTGCAGGGACATTCTGCCTTTTACTTTCTTTCTGCTTGTTCAGATCCTGAACTTCACTGTTCCATTGTCACTGCAGCCAAAGCTGCCCAAGACCTTCATGCTCCCAAGCAGTTCTTCCTTGTTTTAAAGAATCAGGTCCAGCAGAACATGACCTCTCTTCAGCTCCTCAGTCATTTGCTATAAGTTATAGTCAGTTACCAGTTATCAACAATGCACTCCAGAAACTACCTAGATTGCTTGTCCTTGCTGTGTTGTCCCTCCAGCAGATATTGGGGAGATGATAGTTCCTCATGAGGACCATGGGCTGCACACATGAGACTTCTTCCAGTTGTCCGAAGAAGGTCTCATTTACTTCTTCCTTTTCAGTCTGTGAGAGATACCCACCACGGCATTGCCCATTGGTCTGCCTCTAATCCTGACCTCTAAACTCTCAGCTGGTTCAAAATCCTTCCTAAGGCAGAGCTCAATGCATGCTTCCTGCTGTCATGTACAGGGCAATTCCACCTCCTGTCTGACCCAGTCTGTCCTTCCTAAGGAGCCTATATCCATCGAAGGCAGCACTCCAGTAATATGAACTATCCCACCATGACTGAATGATCCCAATGAGATCAGAGCCCTGCAATTGCACACAGATGTCTAATTCCTTTTATCCCCTCCACCCACATGCTGCATTAGGGATCAGTTAATTTTTCAGCAGGAAGAGCACGAGTATTCACCATCTAAAGGCAAAAAATGGAGGCACTCCAAATTTTTAATTAATTTCTCAAACTCTGGACTAGGAAGTAGATTGCTAAAATACTGTTAGATTGTGATATCAACTGGAGGGATCAAGGGTGGGTATAGGAAAACCGTGCTTTTTCACACCTCAGTTATTGCCTTGAAGTAATCCAAGGTCAGGTGTAAAGGCAGTCAAGGTCTCATTTCTTTTTAGCACCTGCTGGTTGACATTCCAATTACAGAAATCATCATGACTCTGCCCACTTTTACTGGCAATCTCAAAAAAGAGAAGGACTGTATTTGGGCCATTATAGATTGAGCTTTTCCCTTGAAGAAGTGAGGAGTGGTATATTTACAGAACAGAGATTTATTACATTCAAGAAGCCCAAAGTATCTGGTTAATTACAGTTAAATTCCTGGAATAAATTGACAATATTCCAAACAAGACTTTATCAGCTTCTTTGCAATACAGTCCATTTTACTGGCTTGCTGTTCAAAGGTTTCTGTTGCAACTCATATTTAGGAGAGTTACGTAAAACTTGATGCAGGAATGAGTGACAAAGGTTTTATTTATTTCATATTATTATCTGTTGACTTTAAAGACCTAAGTAACAAGACAGGTTAAGCAAGAAGTCAATGATTAAACTGATGAAATGAGTATCAACTATGCTAGTTTTAAAAGAGATTTAAAAAGTGTAAAGTATAAAAAATATAGTTCTCCGAGTCACAAGTTCAAGTACTAAGATTTTTAGCTTCAGTTATATTTTTCTGTTCTACTACTGATTCACAGTCTCTGATATTTATTAATTATCCTCTTTCTCAGGCAATTTATTTTTGTATAATCTTTAATGTCAAGGAAAGGTGAATGTTTGGCAAATTCCATTTTTAGATCAACTTTACAACACTACTGGGTTATACTCTGTCAAATTTTCCTAAAAGATGTAAGAATTGATGTTTTTTCAAGCAAATATTTTTTAATATAGAGGGTATCATGCTACAGCAGTGACATTGAGGTCTTACATAGTTCAAGGTTACAGTTCATCACCTACTTGAATAGCAATTCTGTCTACTGGGAAAACAGCAGGTCTCTCACATTTTCTAATTTTGAGTAATTTTTCTTGGACTAAATTGCAAGTGGTAAGAGCTAAGTCTACTTTTCCTTGGCCCTCTCTGGAATGAATTGGATGTGCAGCTAAAAGAATGCAGTTCCAGTGTTTATGTACATTTCCAGGTTGATATCACATATCCAGGAGAAAAATATTTTCTATTTTTAAAAACTGATGTTGCTACATACAATTTTCACCCCTCTATCAATCTTTTATTTGGGAAGATGTATTTTTATTGGCCACACAATACTAATACACAATCTTAACTATAAAATCATCTGCTAGTGTCTGAGTAATTTCCATGCGCACAGGAAGGAATCCCTTTTGTTGTGTTTACACGAGGATGACTTTCTGGCAGCATCCATCACATGTGGGAAGTCATCAGTTTAATAACATTAGAACAGCATTGGTTGTACCTACTAGTCATACCATTACTCCAGCAATGGGTACCTTGGATGCTCCTATCAACGTCTGTGTTTATCATCATCAGATATTACTGAAGAAAGACTACTGGAAAAAGAATAAGGCACAATTTTTACCCTTCAGTTGTCAGTGACATTAATTTCTTTGTTAATCAAATGTACAGATTCTGTTTCCTTTGAGTAGGAATAGCAACATTTGCACATAGGCACACGCATCTGCTTCAGCCAAAAAAATACTCGTGTGTGAGTTTGCTGCAGCTAGGACTCAGCTGTCGTCCACACAATAACCACAACAGCAGCTCCCTGGTTATCGGTGGTTGGTGCTGTCTTGTTTTAACTTTTCACTTAAATTTGAGAGATCGGAAACTGGAACTTCATTCTCCATGCTAAATGGGGGCTGGTTACCATGAGTTGAGGGTGGTTTCTTAAGTAGTTCTGTACATCAAAGCAGTTGGTAGGAGGGCTCCTGATTCCTGCTGGAGCCCATTTCTCTGCTAGTTCCTGCCAGACAAAAGAGGCTGCTCAGTCCAGCCTTTGCTCCAAAGAACTTCCTAGCCTGTATTTCTGTAACAGTAACACCTTCCTTTCGCCGTTTGGCATTGTGGTAACTGGTTTCTGTGTCCAAGAAATACAAATATGGCTAGAACGGGCTGGTGAAACATAGGGACTAATCCCACAGGCTCTTGAGAACTTACTCCACGATGAATCAGCAGCTGAGAAGAGGCTGTGTCCTGTATGAGCGTGGCTCGTCNCTGTAACAGTAACACCTTCCCTTCGCCATTTGGCATTGTGGTAACTGGTTTCTGTGTCCAAGAAATACAAATATGGCTAGAACGGGCTGGTGAAACATAGGGACTAATCCCACAGGCTCTTGAGAACTTACTCCACGATGAATCAGCAGCTGAGAAGAGGCTGTGTCCTGTATGAGCGTGGCTCGTCCTCTGGGTGGGCAACTCCATTGCTCAAGGGAAATACCAGTTTTGAGGGAAGGCTTGTAAATTCAGAGAGTTATAGCCACAATATCCCACTAGCTTGATGCAATTTTGAGTAAAACCTTGAGGGAAAGGATAGAAACCTCTAATTTGGCTCCATATTTGTGAGGAGCCAGAACAGAAGGAGGAACAATGGTTTATGTTTCTGAGTAGGTGAACTACCATGCTTTCAAATGATTTTTGCCTTTTTTCACAAAATTGTCTCATCCTACACACTTATTTAGAGAAACAATTAAAACCTAAAATTCATGAATTTGTAAGACTGTCTTCCTTGTGAAAGTTTGGTAGGAGGTGTCACTAAAGACGAGGAACAGAACTGGACCACTTTCCCATGCGTGTAATCTACTCTATCACTATTCTCTAGATAGCCTGGTTTTGTTATACCTTTTCTGTTGTGGGACGAGATGGGAACATGAAATGTATCTGCCAAGTGAGATTTGAGATAGATGAGGGATCTGCCAATGCAAATGGTTCGTATTTTGGGATATGACCCAATTTTGGACAAAAAGGGTATTCAGATTAGGTTTTGATAAACGAAGTCCTTCTTCAGAGTGAGGCCAAGCTAATACTTCTATGAGATAAGTAACCTCTGCATTTCCTGGTTTGTGTTATTTAAATTTAATAAACTTTACATTTCATTTAGTTTCTTTCTTCCAAAAAGGGAACTAATTTGTTTTCGGAATGCAATAATATGAACTGAAGATTAGGAAAAGAAGAAAAATAAACTAAATCCTTTAATTCTCCCAAGAGTTATTGATTAACATCCCCTTAACTTCCTCTTCAATCACTCCACCATTGCCTTCAGATCTCTTTCTCTTCTCAGTACCAACTGTTTGCTAGGTGGAAATCAAGAGGATAATGTGACTGACCTGGGCCCTAGCACATCAGATAAGGATTCTCTGTCCAGTTGTCTGTGATCTCCCTCGCTCTCCTCCATTTCACTCCTGTGTTTCCTAGCCCGTACTACATGGGCACTTCGTGCTCGCTTGTTGTTACTGCTAATTATGGCAGTTAGTTCCTCATGCTTTGTTTTCACCTCCATGGCTAAGGAGACAATTGTCCTAGGAGAGCCATGGCCATTTCAGAGCTCTTTGCTGTAATGTGCCTAGGAGCTGTGCACCAGTTTCACCAGTCATCCCACTAATATCCCACCATAATAGGCGGGAAGAGCTCCATCAACACAGTCATGGCTGGCTTTGTTGGAGTTTAGTTGGAGGCAATTGAAAGATCATATAGTTATACTTTCTCATTTTTCTGAGTTTGGCAATATCTCAGCTGTGTCCAGGACCCAATGTTATCTAACTTCCAGCCCCTTTCATTTTTCCTTAGCTGGGTGGAGTCATGAGTACTCTTCAGCTGAATTTGTGATACTGACTTTTTAATATCTCAGTCTTTCCACTGCAAGTTGGACATTAGGGGTCTAGTCCTGCTGCCGCTCCTCTTGACTGCTACAAGTAACCATAACTGTATCCACCATTTCTCCAAATTCTGGTAGGGGACAAGAAAGAACCAACAAAAGCTTTGAGAGCTGCTCTACATCAGGGTCCTGAGGACACTAATAGGCTTTAACATCCCTGATCAGCCTCACCTGGGTCTCCCACACACCCTGCCCATGGGCTCAGGATGGTATTTAAGGTCAAGCCTGGGCATCTAGTCCTGATTTGTGAGGTGTGCTTGGTGCTGCTTTCTTGTGTTCTGGTTGCTGGTGGATTTTTCCCAGATGGACTGCAGATGTAAGCTGTAGCCTGCCTTATCTCCAGTTCTGTCCCTGCTCTGCTTCCTGAGTGGACCTCAGACTGATGCTGCAGGTAGTGTCTGCAGTCCTATATCTGGCTCCATCTCTTACTGCTGTTCTTGGCTGACCTGTGGATGGTCTCTGGTCCTGTTTTACCACCTTGCTTTCTCCAGGCCTGTTGCTATGAGCACCTTGGCCCCACTCAGGTACTTTGGGACTATGTCCTGCCAGGGGGGCTATCCTTATCCTCCTTATGGATCAGCCGTGCTCCTACCTGATGTATAAGTATCTTCCTTGCACAAGGAAGAAGACGGTGTCTTCCAAACTGAGTCCCACATGATTCCTTGTAGCTACATCTAATGTTCCCCCTCCTCCTGGATGTATAGGCAGATGTAATGAGCTTTCCATCAGCTGCTGAGTGTGTGATGTCCCCTTCTTCACTGGGTGGTCACGGACCTCTTGGGGCAAGATGGGGCAGTTCCCTGGGCTTTGCTCTGGGTACTTGTCTGAGGTCCTGTGCCTGCTCTGCAGCCCTCTCCTCTCAACAAGCAATGAGAGCAGTCATCTGTCTGCAATGCTTCAGAGCATGGTGGGACCTCCCTTAGAACAAGAAAGTACAGAACTGAGGGTTTAAAAGGCTGAGTGACTCTGTCTCGCTGAATAGCATTAGCAGAGGCTCCTTCTGCACTTCCAATGGTTCACGCAGTGCATTCTTATGATGCCTAGACTACACGTCCTCTCCCATCCTGAAATAAACGATTTCTTTTTAGTGATTGAATGCTCTCTTTAAGCATCTTTCTTTTTCTTTGACACTAGACAATGTATGAAAAAGAAGTAGAGGTTTAAATGGCTGCGAATTGAATTTACTTAGTATGACTATTCTAGCGATTCAAAAGTCCATCTAAAATATTTCAGTATTTATTAATAATACTTCACTCATCACCTTTGACATTTAGTTTAAGAGAACTACTTATTAATGAAAGGCCAGTGCATTCATTTACTGGAATAGATCAACATTTCATAATAGTTTTATCTCTCCAAATATTTACATAAATGAAGGCTAATCCTTATTAACTCAATCACAATCACACTGTATAACGTCAAAATACCAAGAGGAAAAAATTGAAAGAATAAAGTATATATTTATTCTGAGGCCTCTAGGAGAATTTATCACCTAATACTGTACTAACATATTTAACTTAAAGCTGTGATTCCTCTTGGAACTTTTAAACTTGTAGCAGGAGGAGAGGGAAAAAAATAAGAACATATAAGTGCCTTAATTAAAATTTAAAATTGTGAGAAACTCTAATGTGAAATAACCAGAATTTATTTATAGAAAAATACTTTTTAAATTTCGGTTGAAGTCAGCTAGAGGGGGGTAGACCAAGTTCCCCATACTGAAGTTTAGTGTCTGATACTGTAGCTGATTCCATATATGCTCAGCTCTCCTTTTGTGCCCAGACAGCTTTAAGATGGTATCTTGTTAATAACGTACATGCTCTTGCTAGAGGGTGTTGGCTAACTATTAACTGCCTACCATCAAGGAGGAATTCCCCCCCTTAGGACAGATTTTTCCATGGTCATTTTACCCTTTCATGACTCCCCACTTTAAATATGCAAGTGATAAAGACAGAGTATTGGATTTCATGAGGGCACAACATAAGATTATTGAACAAATTTTGCACTGGTCAGAAGCTGAATGATCAGGGAGCAACTTACAATGAAGAGGCTCTGATTAATGAAAGACTTATTGAATAAGCTAAACTAATCTTAAAAGTGGAGTTATCTCTGCACTTTTGAAATGCAGGAGGAACAAGATGAACAGCTACTAGAGTTAACTCCCTGAAATGTTACACCTCATTCCTTTCCTGTTTTTTTTAGCCTGTACAGAAGCAGCCTTATCTATTAAGATTACTTAATTATCTTCATATGATAAAATTTATTGTAAGTTGCTGATAATTTTGGCCATCCTTCAAGAAATGAAAAGCTTCCTTTATTCTTTCGAGCAGTGAATAGTGATATTTCTGAGAGTGCCTAAGAGTAAGGAATGGCTGGTCTGAGGAGACAGAACACAACCCAAAGTGGTGTTGATGATGTGTCCTCTGTGTAGCAATAATAAATAAGAGGTGCTGCAGGGATGAAAGAAAAGCTGCAAGTGACTCTGCTGCTTACTGGTAACTGTTTATAATTAAGCCAGGAACACTTTCCAAGCTGTAACCGATGGTTTGTGCTGAGGCACTCTTTGGCTCAGATGAGCCCTCAGGTGTGTGCAGTACCATTCATGCTGGGAGCTGTCAGCATGTCAGCACTCTTGAGTGCAAGATGTCAGTCAAGGCACATGTCTCTTGGCCTATCAAACAGAGACCCAAGGTCTCTCACTAATTGTGACTGGTTGTTGTTTGTACAACTCTGCTGGAACTCCAACTGGCTGGAGTTGGCAGTTTTCTATGCAAAAAGGAGAAGGTACTGTTCATTTGTGTGTCTATTATTTTCATATTTTTTTAAATGTGTGGTGATGCATTCGTATGGTTGCGAAGAGAAAGAAATGTTGAAGATGAATACCCAACCTACATTTTCTTCCTTTCCCCTTATCTTTTCCTGTGCTAAATGTTCTCATCCATGCTTTCAGTGCAAACTACTTTGTTGCCAGGATTTGTCTTGCCTCTCCATAGCTGAGGCCATGGAGCTACCTTGCCGGTGCGAGTGTGGGATGACAATTATTTCAGTGCAGAAAAGGCAGAGTAGCAGGAGGAGAAGCAAACAGGAGCTACAACAAAACCTCCAATCCTTTCACAGAGTTCATGAAGTGGTATTTTCTAGGCAGACAAATTTCTAGCCCTGAATGTTATTTTTATATATATGTACACACACCCACCCCCCTATTTTTGTAGCTGAACATATATTTCCACTGATAATGGCATGGATGTATTTTAGAACATGTGCTATTTGTCAGTTACAGAAGCAGTGTTAGTGTTGTCTCAAGAAGTTTTAGGATGTCAATTAATTTTCAGAAAATTTCTGAAATTATAGCATGCAATGCTATCTTAAAAAAGGTACTCTGTTTATAAGTAACTAGATTTGAATCTTTTCCCTTGCTCTTCTGTCTCTTGATGCTGTGTAGGTAGCTTCTCATAACACTACAGAAGGTATATTTGATTTACTCTAATTCCTTCCTGTTCAATTTTCATGTGCACATGAGCCACAATAAAATACGAACACCTGGCTTGAACCAGTAATGCTACGTGTTGTTGCTACAGGCAACATCTTGTCTTTTAATCATGTGTATTTTTTCTTTGCTTTTTCTAATAATGTCTTGAAAGTATTGATTAGTGGACAAAGCACCACTTTGCCACTTGCCTTTTTATTATTGTAAGGAAAGGAAAAATGTTTTAAGGCACCAAATTCATTACTGAATAGGGATATTAAATTCGGTTTCCTTTGTGGTGAGCTCTTTGCTGTCTAACAGCATCCACACAGAGGAAAATGCTTTTTGGGGAAGAACCTTTATTGAACGTTGGTCTCTTGGGACTTCTAAATAACAATTGCTCTGTGCCACAACTGTCTAGGACCAATACTGCAGGAGGCTGAAAGGTGAAAAAGAGACTTAAGGTCTTCAGAACAAGCCAAGAGATGGGAAGCTCCATGAGACATAATACAGCATTTGTTGGTCTTGGCTCAGCACCTGCTTCTCCACCTGGTAAGAGAGAAATCCCATCACTGCCTTCTAGATGACCAAGGAGAAAGGGGTTCTTCTGGCATGAATTTCCTAGGCACCACTGGAGTGGACATTTACTGGAAAGTGTGAGATGAGATGTTGGCGTGTTTGGAGTTGTGATGGCCCTCTGCCTCCTGTGGGTAGGGTTGTTTTGGAACAGTTCTCTTATGTGAAAATACTTTGTCAATTTTACTAAATGTGAATTTGTAAAACAGAAATCTCATCGTTTACAGTAGTGATGTTTTTCTGAAAGTCAGAAATGAGGACTGAGAGAACGTTAGTTTTAAATGTACTTATATGGCTGGTGCCTGCTGGAATGAACTCTAGGCATAAACCCCTAAAAACTGTACCCTTTGGGAGTCTAGTGTCCTGTGACAGCCTTGTGGCGTCATTCTCCCATTGATCTCTTCAGAAACCTCTCATACCAGGTGAACTCACAAGGGAAAAAACACACAAGAAAGGCCCTTTATTAATAACATTTTAAAGAGAAGGATAGAGAGTTTCAGTTTTCTTGACATAACCTTGAGGGTGAATTTATTTTTTTCAAATATTTTTTTCTTTTAAACTAGGGGAAAGCGAGGGAATTTTACCATTGGTAATTTCAGGGCCAGCAGCTGTCACCTTTCTCCTAGAGAGGACTGTGTTTGCTGCCCAATGCCTCTTTTTTGGAGTAGGAGGTACAGCTTGTGTCTATGTATTCAGTCTCGATCAGACACTGCAAATAATGTAGAAAAGGACTGGGAGAGCATACCATGTGCTAGACATGAACTTGCTTACCATGAGTGATGCTGTCAGCTGTCTCGTCTGGCTAAAATTTGCCTCAGTACCGCTGCCAGATCAACTTATCCCCACTGGATATGTTTAGAAATGCAAAACAGGGAATTATTGCCCTTGCTAGGTAGGTGGGATGTTGAAACAGAGCAGCCTGAATTTGTTCCGCTTTACTTTAAATTCCTCTACTAGATAAGTGGGGAGGCAGTGGTTCAAGGCCTCCTTTCGGTCAGTGGCAAGAGATCAGCATTTTCAGATGCAGTGCAGCCCACCCGGGATGTGATTCCCCATCTACAGGTACCAATTTCTTTGCCTTGTGCACAAAAAGTGCATGAGCCTAACAGGCTTAAAGTTAAGGGCCTCGGTTTCATGCCTAAAGCTCTATGAAATGAGCCCAAATCAAATTGATGTAGTTTGTTAGAAAGCATGGCAGATCCAGGAATCAAACTTTAATGTTCCAAATCCCTGTGGTGCTTTAATTTATAGCTCATTCTGCTTCTTCCGTACTCAGTGTAATGCTCAGTTCCCTCAAAGTGTAAACAATAACAGAAATGCTTAGAAGTCAAGTATGTGTCTTGGAATGACATCTGGGCTCCTTGGGTGGGAAAGACAAAGAGGCCGAGAGTGTCGTGAAAATGTACATGTGCAAGAAAAGTGTTATAATCAGCAGCAAGGTACTATCTCCCTGCTTTTTGAGGCAGTTTCTCCTCTGCACCCAGCCAGGGTATTAATGAGCATATCAAGTCTCTGTGCTGATGGACAAGCTGGGATACACAACATTTTAATACAGCCTGTGTTTGGAGAGTTTCGCAAAGAAAGAATTGTTAATGAGTAATCCTTGTCCATTAGGGCACTGAGCCAAGGAGCCCAAGCTTTGATTCATTGTGTTATCACTACAGGCTTCTGCTAACACCCCCCACCCCCCCACCCCAAAAAAAAGAAAAACCAAAACAAAAATGTTCCTGTGTGAGAATCGTTAGGATACTGAACTGAGTGCAGAACTGTCTTACATCCTGCCATTCACAGTCTTCCAGAAAAGAACTGTAAGTAGTAATTCCTTAAACTGATAGCTTTTGCTGTTATCCAGTATAAAAGCAATTTTCTCACCTGAATTATTTAGTGGATGTTAATGGATTTTTCACCAGGAAAAAAAAAAGATTTTTAAAACTAGTATTTTATTGAAGAATAATATAAGGAGAAGTAATTTCATGTACAAAACTGGCACAACAACAGGAATTCCCCTTGGGAAAAATGTTAAGGTCATGAAAAATAATGATAGTATTGGAATTTGTGTTTATAAAGCTGGCTTCTGTGTCTATGTGTCACTGGAAAGGAAAGCATAACTTGATATTGAGCCTTTTCTGCAATAACTCTNTAAACTGATAGCTCTTGCTGTTATCCAGTATAAAAGCAATTTTCTCACCTGAATTATTTAGTGGATGTTAATGGA
The DNA here is from genome assembly GCA_013398225.1 of Steatornis caripensis. Lineage (NCBI taxonomy): Eukaryota > Metazoa > Chordata > Aves > Caprimulgiformes > Steatornithidae > Steatornis > Steatornis caripensis. The sequence continues at coordinate 541,733 of VZSC01001930.1, forward strand.
TTTTTCACCAGGAAAAAAAAAAGATTTTTAAAACTAGTATTTTATTGAAGAATAATATAAGGAGAAGTAATTCCATGTACAAAACTGGCACAACAACAGGAATTCCCCTTGGGAAAAATGTTAAGGTCATGAAAAATAATGATAGTATTGGAATTTGTGTTTATAAAGCTGGCTTCTGTGTCTATGTGTCACTGGAAAGGAAAGCATAACTTGATATTGAGCCTTTTCTGCAATAACTCTATCATCTGGTTAATTATGTGCATCAGCTTTAAAATTATACTGGTTTGTTAATTTTTTTCCTTTTAGGAAGAGAAAATGTTTTAAATGTGATTAATGGGAGATCAACGGACAATCCAGAAAGGGAATAGTTATATGTGTTTTATGGAATTTCGCTCTTTGATGGTTTTGTGTACAGATTCCAGGTGCATATTCCGAAGCCCAGGACTTTAGCATCTATTTCACATAACTAGCACAAGCAAAAGGGAGTTTCACAATTCAAGTGAATACTATTTGAATCCGTTGCCAGTTTTTAAGAAAACCTCAGTTTATTCTGAGTGTTCCTGTTCCTTTCTCTTCAGAAAACTGTAATACTGGTGGGACACATTTGACTTTTGTTATTTTTATTGCTATTGCTTGTGTTACAGAGAACCTAGAGATCTCAAAACAGATTGAGATTCCACTAGGCTAGATGGGAGTCCAAAAACAGGTTAAGAAAGGAGGGCTTGCAGTTTTATCAGCTGAGACAACAGAAAGATGCTGGAGAAAGAAAGACACGGAGAAATGGTGTTCAGGAGGTCGGGGACAGTCACAAGCTGGTCCTACTCTTTGAAGTTACTTGCCTACCTACAGAAATGTCGTTGAGACTTCTGGTAGAGACTAAAGATACCTGTTACTGACTTAACAGAATTTTTTTTTCAGTTCTGAATTAAGCTGTGACAATATCCTGTATTTTTTGTCCTGTGTCTCTTTGCTGCTCTGATATTAATTGTCATATTAAAAAAAATCTAAACTCTGAATTTCAGACAAACACAGTAACACCAATCCTGCCTCTGCTTCTCAAACTTGCTCATATTGTTGCTTGTATTTTGCATCAGTTGCTATGTAGCTGCCCGTGGTGCCATGCATGCCAACATGATCTGGCAGTAAAAGGCTAGAAACAAGGAGTACAAATCTTCCTCATGCTTTCATGTCTCTTTGATACACTTTAAAACAAACAAGGCAGCAAATAAAAAAAGCCTCTCAAATAAGTGATGCACTGCATTAAATATTCTACAAAAAGGCTATAAGCCCAGATCAAAGGCCTGTGAACTAGATGTGAATCTTCCCATTGATGTTAACAGTGTTTGGATCAGGCCAAGGATTAATGATGTTACTGAAGTTTCTCTTTGAGCAATTGGCAGCCAGATGTGTAAAGAATAGGATGATATTATGGGACAGAAGGCGGCAAATGTACCTCACTAATATTTGTGACAAATTTTGCCAGTGCTTTGATATGTCTTCCTTTATTGAGTAGTTGAAATAGATTCAGTCATTCTTCTTCTGAAGGTAAAACACACTTAGACTATCACGGAGATTTCCCGATGACCAAACATATTTTTACTTTACCTGAAAGTATGGAGCTATAATGCTTTTGTCTTTCAGTGAGTCCAGTTGATTTTAACTTTAATTATTACATTAAGAGGCTTGGCTTTGTTTGCTTACACAGAAGCCAGGGGAAGCTTTACTATTGACCATAGTAGGGTCAGAGGTAGTCCACTGATAAGAGTCCACAATAAATCTGAAACCTACATTCATGTGCATATGTGTGCACATATATATTTTTATACTCCAATGAATGCATATACTGTAAGAAAGCTGAATAAACATGCACGCACTTACATGCAGTGAAAGAACAAGTCACATATATAACAATATACATCTCGATTTTCTCAGTTAAACATAGACTATGTAAACATGCATTGATTGACTGTTCTGAAGTATGCTAAAGGATACATGTAATAAAATATTATGTAACTTGGAGCTGTTAATATGCAATTGATAAAAATATTTTCAAGCAATTGGGCATATAGTTTACTTTATACATACTGATCTCTGTTTTTCTTTGCTGTATATTTTTGGCCTATGAAAATAATCTCAAAAGATGGTGGAGTAAATATGTTTATTAACAAGATAATCAAAATATTTATTTGGGGAAAAAAAAGCTTTGTAACTTATCCCATGCCTCCTAATTTCTCTTGAAGGGGTCTTATTTTGGAGAACAATATTGATTTCCTGTGCATCTATTGCCTTTATTTCAGCTTTTACTTATCTGTGTGAGGCATTTTTTTACACCTCAGGATGGAGTATTAGTCAAGTTGGCTAAGGTAGTCTAGACTCATCTTGATAACGATAGCTAAAAGATACACTTCGTATAAGGAAGCAAGCACGAGGTAGAAATGTCTACTAATGTTTAGTCATGCCAAAAATGCCTATCCATATCAAGAAGCATTCCACTAAATCTGAATTAAGAGAGTGGTTGCTGATCCTGGTTCATGTAGATGAACTTATTCTAGAAGCTGAGATGATATAGCTTTATGTTACCATCCAAAAAAATACCTCAGACCCTCTATGTTTGGAATGAATACTCCTGTCAAGAGACTGCGGTAGGTGCTGCACATGCCACCTGTTGTCACCTGGCTGTGTTGCAAAGTGTGACTGTCCCACTGGCCAGGGCAATGCTTCTGCTCCATGGGAGGTGCAGCCGGCTGGGACCACAGCTGTTGAACGGCAGCAACAGCCTAGGAGGGTTAGGCTGAGAAGAGGTTAATGGCAGGGTGTGCGAAGTGGAACCAGCTCTTTGAAAGTGGAGTCCACCCCTCGGTCTCTGATGCCTTGTGACATTGGCTTATGGTGACCTAGATTATTTCCAAGAACTGAACAATTTGTGGAATAAGTGGTGCTTAAATGCTCTCTATTGTGTACCTGGTGTAGGTCTGAAAGCTGGAAATCAGTAGTGGCTGCTTTTAAATACTGGTGAAATTAACTGGATAAACCTAATATAGGATAGATAGCTCACAGCAGGCTGGATTCAGAGGCAAAGCAAAATGTCTATCAGTATTTACTGAAGAGTTTGGTGTTTAGGCAAATTTAAAGTAGCAAAGCTACATGTAATGGAAAATACGTTTCCAGCCTTTTTAATGGTGATCATGTCTTGTGCCTTGAAGAAATCCACAGAAGATAGGATTAATTTCTTCCATGAAATCCAGTAAATGGTCTACATCAGCTGAATATATTAAAGAAAATAAAGTATTAAAAAAGGTGTAAATAACTGTAAAATTATCATGAGCATTTGACTCAAACTGAATCCATCCAGGTCAAAATTAATGTGGCAGGAGTGGTAGAGTTACCTGTAACATCCTAGCCTACTGGGAGGTTATGACAAATATATCTTCGAGTTCCTTACTAAAACAAGGCAGTATTAACAGCACCAGGCATTTTTTGTGTGTATGTGAAGAATAAGAAGTCTATCTTGAGCTTAAAGAGCGACATTATCTAATGACATGTTAAAAAATGGAGTAGCCTCAAAGAAACAAGAAGTTTACAGACAGTTCAAAGAGACTGTAAAAACACAGACATCATATTAGCATTTAAAAATATAGCTTGCTTTCTCCTTTGTTTGCAGCACAGACTAGACAGATGCAGGATATACACGTTACAAGCAAAGAAGTTATGCATTTATAGTCTGACCGTATACTGACAATCTAACAAAATACTGTAAAATGGATGTCCTCTTGGGACTGTCTTGAAACTATTTTGATACAACATCCAACATTCCATAAGAAGATAAGTTCTAGTCTCTGTATGAACATAGAGAAATTTACAATCCCGATGCTGATATGTTAGCTGTTGCAGTGTTAGCTCCTCTTACAGGGTCTGAGGAGGAAACGTAAGAAGTAGTAGTAGGGATGGAATGTAACCTTCAAGTCTGGCTGCAGGGAGAGCTAATCCTGCAAGGAACTGCAAGGGTTGTGTGCTCATGGGCTGTAAGAAAGCTATTGAAGGGCTTGGTTGGACATGAGGAGAGGATGGAGATGGCCTCTCTCCTCTGGCCTTCAGCAAGAAAATCCAGAGAAACATTGAGGAGCACTCTGAAGATGCCTCATTTTAACATTTCTTTTACTGACTATTATGAGGGTCCAGACTGTGTTGTTGTCTTCTTCCCTCGCAGAACCCTTGTAATGGCCTGTAAGAGGAACTCCCTCCCAAGGTTCGGGGCAGTCCATGAGAAAACCAGCTATCAGGATTTGTAAGAAAGACCTTTGTAGCTGTGTGGGGAGCCCCATCTTTTGAGTGCAGCGGATACCTTTCCCAGCAAATGTGGTGGCAAGGCAGTGAAATGGTTGCAAGTAGATGTGGGCCTACTGGGGTCGCTGGGCTGGTCGCCAACCCCCATCCCAAGATACGTGGCATTTTTTTGCTGTTGCAAAACTGCATTTCTGTGCTAGTTTTGAGACTGTGTGTTTACATGTTATTTGTCACAAGAACCCTATCTGGTCTGTGATACAAGTAGCTTTTGACATTTCTGAGTAAACTGTTTAAATTATCTGTGGGCAGACATTTAAAATGCATCTGTCTAATTAGAGGGACTTTGTTTATGTTAAGAAAGAACTTAATGAATCCTTACAGACAAATCTGAATATAATTACAGTGCGTGCTTGCCATTCTCACAAGCTACTTCCCAGCCTGCTCAGCACTGGGGCCTCCTGCTGCATTCACGTTTTTGTCAGATGACTTCACTTCTGCTCGAGAAACATGCTGAGCCCTCACTGGGAAGCAGACTGGGCTATAACTCTCAAACGCCTTCAGTGAGTGGAAATGCAATCCCAGAGACAGTCCCACGGGAATAAAACTGAATAAAGAATTAAGGCTATAAAAACAAAGCAAAACAGATTTCTGTCAACTTTATGCAGAATCTTCTTGGTGTCTGCACAAACCCTTGAGACATCTTGTTGGAGCTGTATGTTCTTGGGTTGCTGCTGGTCCTGCCTCAAATGCAATCTTGAGCTGCCCTATCCCACCCACATTAGTTACACCTAGGCAAGGGAGCCTCTTGCGCGCCTTCCCCCGGATGTAGTGCTGCTCTAGCTACAGCCTCTGCTTGAGTAGGAGGCAATGGCAGGTCTCTTGCCTGTTATTTAATAGCCTAGCGGTCGAATGGGAAGAAGACCTCAGTACAGTGTCACTGTCAGCCTCAAGAGATGAAAGGTGCTCCATCTGACCTGCTAGGAACGTACACTAGTGAGCAGGCACAAGCATCTCCCAACCTCCCCAAGAAAGAGTTATACAGTTGCTTGAGACCACAAAAGGAGTGAGATGGGTGAGCCTGGTTATTAGACCAAGGCTTTGCTTTCTGTTTTTTCCACCATTTGTTTTGTTCAGACAGTAATTACTGAAGGCAAGATAAAGAGCCAGTCACTGGAAATTAAATTCAAGTTTCCTGGCTTGGTTCTTCTGACCTAACCATAACTTCCACTTTTCAGTAAGCGAAAACAATGAAATGATGGAAGGGTGATGCAAAAATAGTGAAAACAATTGGTATTGGCTGGAAGAGAGGCTGGGCAGAATGCCTTGAGCAGGTCAGGCCAGTGCTTCAGTCTGTGAATATCTGAATAAGCTTGAGCATAAACTGCCATTAGTTTTAAATGAACAGCGGAAGGATGGCAAATAAAATATACCACGCATATAAACAAACTAGATGCTGCATTTTATTTAAAGGCTGAAATAGGTATTGTAACTTCAAGACAACATTGGTTACAGTAAATATTGAAACAACCTCTTGAATCCTGCCTTACAATAGGTACACAAAAATTAGTTATCTTGTTTTAAATATTCTTTTTGCTTTATATCTTTCAGGGTCTCCTTTCAACCTATTTCTTAATTAGCTTATTCCTCCTGAACTGAAGAATAAATGGGATCTGAAATGAATTTAATAGGTCATCACCAGCTAGCCACTGCTGATGGATTTTCTCTTGCTGAAGGTCCTCATTTGTTTGGTAAGTCAGTCATCAAATTAGGTTAAAATAGCAAGCCGTCCTTTACTCAGAAACCTAGAAGGCACTGAATTCTCAAGTCAAGGACATGTGGTTGACATGTGCCAATCTTCTTGAATGTTCAATACCTATGGAAGGAATAAGAAATAATGGGTGTCTGGTGTTAATGTAATCCTGCACACTATTGCTCTCATCACTGCTCACAGCAGAGCTTGTAAGTTGTTTTTATAACACTATTCTAATTCCTGAAACCATTCAGCAAAGACACACCTTTGTATGTAGGCTGGATGTTCTCTTCATGTGAGTCACTCAAATCAAGCTGAGCAGATATATTTTCAGTTAATTTGTAATAAAATTATACTGCAATGTATTTGCATTGCCATATTATGCAAGTTTATGAAAGTAATTTCACCTAAATTAAAACCATTTTCTTATTGAGACCATTAAAAACTTAAGTTATTAACGTCAATGCACAAGAAAGTTTATAATGCAGGCTGGGAAAATCTCCTTGCTCCACCACCACTGAATTTTTCCAGGCTAAGCATGGGTTTGTTAATGAATGAAGAAATCTTGGTCAATATTTTAAAAGCATGGGAAAGGCATCTTCTGTTACATGTACCCCTAAGGGGAAAAAAATAAAAGAGAATATATTTTTTAGCCTTTCTTTTGGCATCATGTTGAGTAACACGTTACATTCAGGGCCTCACACACAATACAGACCCCTCCAGAAAGCTGCAACAATTCAGAAGTTTCCAGTCCAAATAAGAGCAGAATTCTGTCTTTTTGAGTGCTGGAAAAATTGAAAACATTTCAGTTTAATCTATGTGAAATAAGAATAGTGGCTCAGGCATGGATGGACTCTGACATGCAGAGCCACTCCTGCTGCAGAGCTCTTACAAGTTGGGAGCATCTCTTCAAATTAGACCGCTTTGTGTTCTGGCTCCATACAGCTAAACTAAAGTACTATCACCAGTGATAAGCAAAATCCATTGCATTACTTTGTGTTATTTTTTTTTTCCTTAAATGTATCGGGTTTTGGTGGGAAAAAGGTTTTTGCAGTTGTTAAAAAAGTATATGCAAATAGCTAAAACACTTCCTTCCAACCTGTTAATTCCAACGTCAGGCCATGATATTCAAAGAGGGGAATGATGCTCAAATCTAGGGTGCCAATTTTTCTACCCAGTCATCCCTTTAAAAGTCCTGAAAACTGAACTACTTCAGATTTTTGTCAAGATGAGATTTTCCCCCGATGTCTACTTTTTCACTAATTATTTCCTTATTTTTAAAGAGTAATGATTTGGTATCTTCAAAATACAAGGCAGCATGTTATTGTAAAATACATTGCCTCCACTCTGAAATCTTACTCGGAAATTGTGAGGTCTTCAGAAGAGGGATTGTATTTCTCATTATAGGTATTCAGAGCTTAACATAATGGAGATGTAATTCAAACTGACATTTCTGTAATAGAAATAATGTATAAAGGGGTTGAATCGGGGTCCCATTAGGAAGGAGACTTAGCACTCCTGCTGTGTTTCACTTAAGCTGACTTCCATTTTGTATAGCCACTTGGTCCTGTTTCGTGGGATGTCCCTCAAGTCTCAGAAGTGAATTCTTTACAAATTTGGTGTCTTTTGCTTTTATAGCTGGAAAAAAAAAATCAGAAATAATATGCAGCTGAGTCCACAGAGAAAGTTACTCATTGTGAAAATGACTCTATCTCTTCAAAATTCTTGTAGGAAATAGTTTTGCCTCTCAATTTTATATTTGTAAACTACTTGCTTCTTTTTTTTTGACATTCGATTTTGACAGGTAGACACCTATGAACCCAAGGAAATCAGAAGAAAAGTTTTCTTTTAAATGACCCCTAAAATACACATTTCTCCCAGGACTTCTCACACATTACAACTCTGATGTAATACAAGTGAGACCTTGCCGGCTTACGAACATCAGCCTTTATACAAAACAGTCTCCTTTTTCAAAGATGCATACTCACATTCTGTAAAAAACCTTGGAAATATATTGTCTTTTCATTGTGCTTCCCTCAGTCGACAGGGAGAGTGTTCTTAGACCTTCAAAGCCAAATCTAAGTGCATCTCCAAACATTAGCAGCAGGTTCGTGTCTCAAAAGAAATGTTGTCAATCATGAGTTGCTTGTGCTGTGAGCCTCATCACCATGGTAATTCCAGGGCACTTCTATGTACTCACCCTCAAGATTTCTAGTTGCAGCAGGTGTTGGAAGAGCTTAAAGAAAATAAAGATTTTTCTACCTTTCAGTAGTTGGAAATTGTATGTTGCTATTTTAACAATATTTGTGTAAGGTAAAGCATCTCTGTCTTTGGAATTAGTGTGTTTAAACTGTAGTTTTTAACTTCTGTAGCTATGAGTTTCTGGGAAAAGGGTTCAAAATGTGAATGAGGAAGGATCTTTAACCTAGAGGAAGTCAAGGTCCTTCCCTTCTACCCTGTCTTCCTGGAAAACTGCTTCTAGTTTTCTACTTCCCTACTCAGGTGATATAGAAACATCCTGCATCTCTTTACAGAAAACATCTTTTTGAAGCAGTGGTCAAACCCAGATACATAAAATGCATCCTCTATAGCATCTGCACACAAAATTAACTTTTTCTTTCTTGCAGATCTGGTTTTCCCAGTGAAGGAAAGGGATTCTTGATGACAAGAAATCCCAGAGGTGCGTGGGTCTCCATGGGACCTGTCTTGTCAAAGTATTTCTCTTCTTCAGTCAAACTCTGTTTTTATTTCACAAGCCCCATTGAATTGAACAGGGCCAGCAATGTGAAGACTGGTCCAATTTCATATTCTGAACTAAAAGAAAGTGACACACTTACCAATCTGCATTTTTGAACCCCTGTAATTTAGGACCAAAGTCCTGATCTCCTTCAAAACCTTTGGGAACTTTGTAGTTCACTTTGGAGTCATGAATTTGTTCTGTGGACACTTTCACCATGACAGACATAGACTGATCTGAGCTCCTCCACTTTGCTCCAAATTGGCTGGACACAAGCTGTCACCTAGAAGACTCTGAGGTGCATTGGCACACCACTGTGCTGAAGGTGACAAGCCTTGCTGTAAGGCAATTCAGCCGCGACAGCAAGACTTTTGCAGAAAGGTATTTGATAATATCTTTCAATTGCCTTGAAAGTTTTTCATATTAGGGCCAGTACATGTGTTAAACACCCATATCTCCGCTATCTTATTTTTTCCAAAGGTTATCACTTGTCCTTTTTAACAAGGGACTAAACTAATTTTCAGACACCAAAAATGTCTCCTTCATATTTTAAATGGGGAGCATAAGCTTATAGGTTTGTATGGCATCTGAAATATATACAACGTTTCACTCAAACTGTCATTTACATGATAAGTAGCAGGCCTTGAAAGTAGTAACTGTATCCTAAGTCAAGGCCAGGTTGGATGGGGCTTTGAGCAATCTTGTCTAGTGGAAGATGTCCCTGCCCTTGGCAGAGAGGGTGGAACTCAATGATCTTTAAGGTCCCTTCCAACCCAAACCATTCTATGATTCACAGAATCACAGAATGGTAGGGGTTGAAACCTCTATGATTTTCTGTGAAAACACCTTATATAGGAGTTATTAATATGCAAGAGAGTGTGAAATTTTAGCAATCATCAGAAATGGATTTTTTTCCCATAAGAACCTGGAAAGACAAGTCAGTACTATTACATGTTTAATTTGAATAAAGACCTATTTTAAGTATTTTTGATGGCCTGACAGCGTTTTCTTTTAATGTAACATCAAAATATAACAAGACAAGAAATGCCACCCTCATTGTACATGTCCCTATCTGAGAAAAGTTTTTTGGTGTGCGTGACCACTCTTAAAAGCAGTATTGAAATGGACAAGGAAGAGTGAACAAAAAGTGAAACCTTACGAAGGGGAAAAGAAAGAAAGGCTGCCTCCTTTTAGATAAAATTGTGTTTGTTCTGGTTATGCTTTTTTTAAAAAAAAGGTAGTAGGTTCAAGTGTTCAAACTGATTAAACAGCTTAAAAATCGTAAGATGTGTTAGGTAACTACTTGTCTTTAGTACCACCTGGCAGATGATGCAACATCTGGCTTCGTCCCTGCAGAGAAGATAATTAGGCCTGTAACGGACCCCCAAATCAAAAGGAAACAAACCAACACAAATTAAAACAGAAAATTATGTATGTATAATAATTATGAAGAACTAAACAGTGGCGATCAGAAAAAAAAAAATTAGGAGAAGAAATGCAGATGAACAGGGCTCTGAGGGTGAAGGTTGCACCACAGAGCAAGGCAAAACCAAAACGCATTTGTGTGATGCTTTCTTTTGTGCATGTGTGAGTCATCTGTGGATCTTAGCCTGGGAAGGAGACTGTTTCATGAAGTAAGCGGAATCTTACAGTCTGGGGCTTGATGCTCTCCCTGTTTACTTCTAGGCTTGGTTCTCAGACATACTTCTGGTCACAAATCTGATGTTGGGCCTTAGTGGGCTCATCCACAGTGCTAAATGAAAGAGGCTGAAGAGTGAAAAAGGCACAGCAACCTTGGCTGTCCATCTTGACCAGCTCTTATCTTGCTCCAAGGTTCTGTTTTGGATTGCTTTAGTTATGTGTCTTTAAGACACAGACTTACTCCAGGGACTGTTCCTAAAAAGGCAGAGTGGACAAGACGGCAGTAGGTTTGGTTCTTTTTACCCCACACTGTCCTCTAACGCTGTGTCAGTGGGGTTTGTACCTTCATACCTCAGGTCTTATCAAACTAAGGCAAGCCACACAATCTTGTGACTTCATGTTGTCCCATTGTGCTGTGGTGGCACCCAACACAGCCCTCACAATGTTACGGGTGCTTCCAACTGAAAGGACGTATATTAAACAATAATATCTGAGAGCTAGGGCAGGGTTATGTGGGCCCAGAAGAGTAAGGTCAGCAACAAAGACTACATATGATAGATGCCCACTCTGGAGTTAGTTATCCCTAAACTACATAGATGAGAATCTATCCTTGATGTCTGGCCCTGGAAGCAAGGACATCTATCTGGCACTCTTCTATGTTATCATACAGATGTGTCCAGTACAGCCCGAGGACTTTGGCCTTTTTTTTGAGACTACAACATTCTGTGCTTGAAAAACATCTGTAAGCCAGTCAGCTAAAATACACTTCTTGTGATATCGAAGTGGTTAAGCTATTGCACAGACTCAGTTGATATTACTAAATATTTATTGACAAAAATTTTGTTGTAAATAAACCATAATATGTACAAAATTACAATGGCTAGGCTAGTTGGAGGCATTGCCTTCAATGGTAACCAAATTTTATCCAGGTAAAGCCACACTGGGAACAGGCATTGCTATTGTTTCAGACATTTACAAACAGTTTCTCTAATGAAGTTAATAAGTAAACTATATAACCTCTGGCCTGTGTCACTCCTTTGCTAGTCTTAAAGAAAGTCCTCACAGTAAAGAAGTCAACAGGATACAGACAAAGCAGACTTAAGAAGTTTTATTTATATGTAGTCTTCAAGGGGAAAAAAAGAAAAAAGAGAGGAAAAGAAGGACTGGGTACCTTAAGGGGAGTATTTTTCTTCAAGAAATGGTCAGACCGAAGATAGTCTAAGGTAGGATATTGTCATGTTCTCACTTGGACGTGTTTGCCATCTGATCTTGTTTTCTTCCTTGAATCTGTAGGATGCTAGAAAGTTGTTTAAACCAAGTAATCTTTAAGGATTTGCAAATAATTTGTTTGGAATTAAATTAGGATTTCATTAATGGTTATGTTACAGTTTCCAAATGACTTCATTCTGAATCTTGTTCTTATTTCTTTAAGTTCCTTCATGAATATCCTATGGAGAGAGCAAGAAGTCCGTATTTTAAACCTGCTTAGAATTTTTTTCTCTTCAATTAGCTTTATGTTAGTGGAACAATGACTTTTACATTAAAATGTGATCTCATTCTCATTTCTGTAATATTCTGGATAAAAACACCTTCAACCTGTACATAACCTCCGTATAATTCTGTGAACTGAAAACACTTCCTTTAGTTCCTACAAGAAAAATTCCCTTTCAATTCTACAAGTGGTTAAGCCTATGTCAGATAAAGTCTTACGTAAATTTTGTGTAAAACTTAAAGGAGCAAAAGCAAAACTCTCCAATGAGTTTCAATTGCAAGTGGTATTGTGGAAAAACATTTGTAAAATACTGACCATGTGAAGGTTTCACTTTGATATCAGTAAGATTTCCGGATTTCTGTAAAATGTTTTTCACTGAAAAACATTTATTTGCAAAATATAACCTAAAAGATCTGTAGCTATAAGTAACATCACATTTGTGTGTGCTTAAGCAGTCTTTCTTTAAAAATGTAAAAGGTATGTTCCTAAAAGGTAAATCAGATAAATCCTTCAAAATAGTTAAGATCACAGAAACATAAAATATTGCTGTATTCCAGTGAGCTCATTTCTCATTTCACTTTCACTGCTCTATACTACTGCAACTCCAGGAATTTCAGTGGGCTGGGTCATGCTTCACAGTGGCATGAGATCAGCCCATCTCAGACTTCTACTAATATCTATCTGGATAAAAGCATATGTACGTTCTGCTTGGCAAGATAAGATTAATTTTCTGTTGTGATAAGAAACTATTTGGTCTAGACTCACATGTACTTTGCAAAGCATAATTCCAAAAATCAGTGTGGTTTTCACATGTCACACAGGACAGAGCAGTGCACCGTATACCTCTCAAAGCAGAACCCTTCAGCTTTTGTTGGAAGCCTTGTGCGTGCAGAGGGCTGGGAAACACAGCTTTGTCCCAATCATTTCCAGACATCTAGTTTCTATTTCAATCTCATAATTTGTTTAAATTTTTTAAGACAATATTTCAGAGTAAAAGGACATTCCAACTAAAAAATGAAACAATTGCATTTTGAAATAATCTTTATGGAACACCTCCACAGTTTTGGACAACTGTTTTTAGGAATTATTTTAGATCACTAGTGCTTTGGAGCAGACCATGTCTCACAATGTTTTATTCTAGACTCACTGACAATTCTGTGAAAAAAAAAATAATTTGACAACTGTTTTTGATCTGCTCTGGGTAGACTATGGTGTCTCACTGAGTCAGTCCAAGTTGGCTGATTTCTAAGGATGAAATACAGACACTCACCAAGCCATTTAAACAGGTCTACTTAAAAAAAAAAAGAAGGAAAAAACCCCCTTTAAACTATAGTGGGAAGACCCAGATATTTACAACCTAATTATCTTTAAAAATCAGTATGATTTCCATAACTAGTATCTGAGTACTTCCCAGAGTTTTTAGCTGTAAACTTGTTTTACATAAAACAAGACCATGTTCTCTCAGTCTCTCTCGACCCTTTTCCATTGCATGGACTCAATTAATCTGAATTGTTTAACTATGTGCCTGACAGAGAAAGAAAAAGAAAAAGATAGAGGCTGGTTGGTTATTTTCCCCCATACTTCAATTCATACATTAAGACTCAGATTTTTTTTGTTTCCTCCAGAAGCAGAGCAGAATCAAGGATTGTGAAGACTTTTCTAAACATATCTGTAGCCTAAATGGATCTACAGTTGTTTAAATAAACATCCAACATTGTCGCAGGATGTGCTGCTGTTCTTCAGCAGTCCTGAGATTTCAACAAGACATAAGATTTTTTTTTTGCTGTGGAAGGAGCGTTGCCTTATCTTCTTGCTCTTCCAGAGGCCCAAGCAGTTCAGGAGGCTGGTATAGAGCTTTCACGGAATTTCTTGTGCATGGCATAAAGTTAAAAATCAACAGTTTATTCCTTTTCATTTTGGGATTATGTCCCTTTCCTTTAGCAAATTCAATCAACTAAGTAATTACTAACTAGCAAATGACAACTTAGGTCTACATAGTGAGCAGATTCATTTCCAAAGAGAGACTCAATGATTTGTATAATGATTGTGTATCTCACAACTAACGCCAGGTTTTGTACCTGAAGTACCTTGACCAGTCTTAATGAGCAGCAGTCTCAACAACTGGTCATTATAATTAAAGAAAGACCACCCACTCATTAAACCTATAGTGAACAATAAAGATCAGCATTAAAATATTGTTGTCCTCAGCCTTTACGTGTTTTTTCACTGCTACAGCTGGCAGGTATCAGTGACAGTTTGCATTTGATGCATGAAGCTGTAACTTCACCTCTGGGCTCTTCCATAGAGTCTACAAATGTTGTTTATTTAAAGGGCATAAACTTGGGTTTGGGGAGTGCCTTCTGCTATTCTGCTTCTGCTAGTACTCAGAGCCCTGGCTTCTCCTGGAGCAACTAAATGCAACCATAATTAAATTAATTGTTATGATAAATGGCACCTTTACCCTCGTTTGGGTTTGTGTCACATTTTTCCAGACATACGTCTTGCTGCTTATGCTTGAGCTTGGACCTCAATGTTTGCTATTGGCAAAGATATGCTGTGGACAACACAGCAATCGCGCAAACTCAGAACACTTGTATGGCTTCTGCAGCACAGTAAAGTAGGAAGGGCAGAAGGCTGCAGAGCAAGAGGGTGAGACCCTGAAAGTGAAAAAGTGGGTAGAAATGAAAAAGTTTGCTTCTGGCACTCTTTGAAGTGAGACAAAGGCGAGGGAAGAATCCCTTGCTACAGATTTTAATTACTGTTGTCATTACAGATGTTCCTTCTTCTTAACTGTTAGCATTTCTTCATTGTTTCTGATTCCTCAGAAGTGAAGGAGACTTGCCAGGGAATTGATTTTAAGTCAGCAAAAATGATTTTGGAGTGCTTCTGAAGCACTGTTAAGTAACGGTCACCAATGAACATTAATCTGTGATTTCCTTGTAAGCACTGTTGTTGATTCCAATAAAAGTGGGACTTGACATCTTCCTGGAAATACGTACTATTCTTCTCAGATTCTCTTCTTGAAACTAATAACGGAATTGTGTCAGTGTTTTCACGAAACAGCAAGATGTGGCTTTCTCCAACAGAAAATGCAAAGTAGTTGGCAAACAATTTTTTAATTGCTCTTTTCAGCTGTTTGACATGAGCTTGATTTTAATTATACCAGCCAGAGGCTGCTAGATGTTGTATTACAAGTACAGAAAAAAAAAAGGGGCTTAAGTTGTTTGTTTAGGTTTTTAAACCTGCTATTTAACGGGCAAAGTTAAAGTAGCCTCCAGATACTGTGTCGATCCTGACAGGAAAGGTTGCCGTTCCTTGTCCCACTGCCGGGTTTGCTGTTGACTCCGAGGTGAATAGTGCTGGCTTACAGGGGTGCTTCCTGTGAGAACTGCGCAACTGGTCTGAGCGGCACAGGCTTGTAGGGGCTGGGGACCAGGCTGCAGAGGCTGACTGGGTGGCCACTGGAGGCTGGATGGCAAGAAGATCGCATTTCACCACTTATATTAGAAGTATCTTCCCTGCTCCTTCTTGGTAACTTCACTTTAGCCTTTCAGGCCCTTGTTGAAGGTTTATTTCATGTTCTCAGTCTTTGAATTAAGCCTCACTCTTGTAGTCTTTCCCCAGCACAGTTTTTCCCTGTCGTGACATATTCATTCAGAATTAAATAGAAATTAACATGATGTTTGAGCCTCGATCTAACTTTCTCCAATGCCATAGGATTTTTTGCTTTTGTTTGGATTTCTTTCATCCTGCTGTGAGACCTAATTTGGGTTGCTAGCTTCTCTGTAGTGTTGATTTCTCTTTCTCATAAACTGAACGTTTATGTGATTAGCTGCATGGTATTCTTTCAAGGTTTTTTTTATATAAATGCCAGTGCCAGACATTTCCACCAATAACAAAGGAATGGCTGAGAATGGCTAAAAAATATCTTACAATGTATTTGCGTAGGACCAGGACCACAACATATCTGAGCTCAGATAATGCAATCTTTATGATTATGCCTTGTTTTTGAGATGAATGTCTGGAAGTGAAAACTCTGATAACTGCAACTTCATGGTAGTGATAGAAATTGGTTTTGCGTTATTATTTTCCAGGTGTCCTTTCAGAGCCAATGAATTCACCAGTGCAAGAGGCAGATGTGTCACCTTACACACAGTACAACAGCGTGCCATTTCCCCAAGTTCAGCCTCAGATTTCATCGCCGCCTTATTACTCCAACTTAGGCTTCTACCCTCCACAGCATGAGGAATGGTATTCTCCTGGGATGTATGAGCTCAGGAGAATACCCTCAGAGACCTTTTTCACGAGGGAGACAGAGATAATGGATATCCCTGCAGCCAAAAAGCCTAGACTGGGTCACTCCACGGGAAGAGTGAAAGGAGAAGAGCTCTGTGTGGTCTGCGGTGACAAAGCCTCTGGATACCACTACAATGCTCTTACTTGTGAAGGATGCAAAGGTAGGACGAAATCAATCATGGAATAAAATTCAGCTAATAAGCACAACAATTTCTGATTTTTTTTCTTTCCTGTTAATTTTATCTGAGTCACTTTAGTATTTTAGAGATTTATGTTTGGAGCTGGTGTACACTATGCTATTTTTCCCCAAGAGAGACTGGCAGCATCTTCCGCCTTTGACCTGTGATTACAGAGAGAACTTGGCCAACCTAATGGCTCTTGAGCCATCATTAGCTCTTGGTAAACTGAAGAACAGCTTACCTGTGAGGGCCTGTCAGCCTGGCTCTGCTGTCTTGCAGCCTGCTCATGCTGGTCTCTGCCTGTGGAAGGAACCAAACCCACGGAGACCCCTAGGAGTTCAGTGCTAGGCTGCCCTAGCAATCAGCTGCAAATCCTGCCCGTACGCCTTCTGTAGCGCGCATTGAAAGGAAGTGAAAGCTGTCAGCTCCCATCTGCAGGCTGTTCCCAGAGAATCTCTTTCCCCCAGCTCCCAAAGGATATGGTGGGTGTCTTCAGGTTTGTGAAATAAAAGGATTTCTAATTCTAGACTTTCTTCTAGGAAGAGCCCCTATTGCTAGGGAGGGAGCTTCTTCAGGAAACAAATGGCATCTGTAGGCTAAATACCTTGTTTCTTAGGAGAACATTATTCACAAGTTGACGTCAGGATAAATGGGATGTAGAAAATCATTGCCATTATTGGAAACATGATTGTCGGATATTTTAGCAGAGAGGGACAAAAGGTTATGCTGATGGAATAACTGTTATACCTGAAGACGGTTACTCTGTGACAGGGCTGAGTTACGTTATAGAACGAAAAATAATGCCTCAGTTTTTTTCTTCTATTTTGTGCATAAATATTTCATTATCATTTCTGTTGTATAGATAAAAGCTAAAGCATGCATATTATTGAAGCACTGGAAATCTTAATGTGGAGCTCACTGTCACTGAGAGTGGACTTTGAACTAATTTGGGGTTTTGCTTTATCTATTACAAATTCATTTCTGAGGGCACAACAGACCACATTGTCAACAACTCTAAACATGAATACAGAGTCAAAGGTCATATAGTTTATCTCAATAATTCTAATAAATAAGAAATTTGTTTCTTTCTGCTGTCCATGTGAATAGTCTCAAAGTCAAAAAATAGGAATTAACTCATACGAATGCTGTCATTATAAACCAGATTAAACTCAGTTTTAATCTGAATATTCCAAGTAATGATGCATTTACTCTGTTAGTAAACGATTCTTATTAAACGTCTTAGCAAATTTTCAAAGACTTACAGTTACAAACTATGGAATTTGTAAAGAATGTTGCTAGGAGAGAGGTTAAAACCACCAGGTAAATACTCAGACTAAAACCCATGGTGAAAGGAAATATGCGTTAATCTCTCTACTGATTCAGTTTGAATTACTCCATGTAACCATAATTTTACTGCTTTATTGGGATAATTTGTTTTATGTTTTCACTCGGTTTCATGACTGCAACATCAATTACAAAGATTAGTACCCTTTATCGAACATAGTAAAGGTTGAATTATTTAAAGATAATGCATTCTGTTCATACAATAAACTTCAGAGGTGATTACAGTACCAGCTGATTCAGTAAAAAGATATGCTGAGGATAGTAATTCTGTTTGACAAGGTGAAGGGGATACTATGTTTTCCAGACTTCTGATCATTCTTGCCTACCTGTGGAATTTTTTGCGTGGGTATACATTACCCTCAAAGCATGGTGACCAAAATTGGGCTCGGTACTTCAGTTGCACTCTTATCAGTGCAGTAGAACAACTACTTCGTGTATCTCACATCCAAGCATGAGATCAGCCCTTCCTTTTGGCAACAGGACTGTTAATTCGTACTCAATGTATGCAGATCCCTTTCTGCAGGACCAGTGCTCACTTTGCAGCACGCATGCTCCATCAATGCCACAAACATTCTTGTTCAAGGGAGGAGGCTTTGTACGTATTTTTATGGGATTCAATCCTCTGTGATGAATAGGTTTGGGTTTTGTTTTTTTTTTCATTTCTCTCTTGGGTAATGCATTTTTCCTCCATTCTTTTTGTTTTTCTTTCTTGGGCAGAGGGGACAGTATTAAGATCTTATTTATTGTCCCTCATAAGAATATTTATCTAAGGATATGGGCAGAAGTATACACTCTATGTATTTTTTAATACATTACCTTCCATTAACACATAAGTATGAACTATTTCATTAATATTTTACATATTATGCAAAAGCAGATTAAACAGAACATTTGCTCTCATACAATATTTGCCTGTGGTACTGTACAAAAAAAGAAAAGGCTTCCTTGAGGTTTCTCTCACCTCTATTATATCACTGTAGAAAATGCTGCCTTGATTAACAATAATGGCACCACAGCTGTGGTTCGTAAAGAATTAGGCAGCTCAGGCATTGTTACAGTATAGGGAGCAATACACTGTGCTTTAGAGCCTGCTGCTGTACAGGGCATTTCTGAGACAACCTTTGCAAAGAGACATCAAAGACTTCTTGGTATTTTCTCAGCCTGCACGGTGATACTGGGTTCTAAGGGCCATTTTCAGATGTTAAAGAACAAGTGTGACGTAGTATCGCGCTTGTTCAATAAAGCCACAGAGCAAGTTCTGCTGAGAGAAAAGCTAGCTGTGAATTCTCAGTGTGCAGGTTGGTGATCTGAGTTTTTGCAGTCTTCAAACCACTCCTGATAATGCTTGCTGTCTCTCACACCAGGCTGAGAGTACTTCTTACGCAGAAGGGTCCTGCTTCAATTTTCTCCTCTCACCAACACCCACCACATGGACATAGGGGGAAGGAACGCCAGAGCACATCTTGATAGTCTGACACAGTGCAGCAGGTTCTATTAGCAGTGGTGAACTTCAAAATCTTTTAAACTGAAAAACCCAAAGCAGTTGGCCATCAGGATGGCAAACAGATATATACAAAGCTTTTGTCTACACTTTTAACAGCTGTCCTCCTTCAACTTTGATAATTACAGGAGGAAAAACCAGCATCAGTAGCAATGGAGCAGCTCTAGCCATAATTAGTCATATCCATGACTAGCTAAGAGAACAAAGCAAATTCAACATTTCCAGCCAATATAAGCTTTTTGTAATTTGGCAAGATCAGATAAAAGTTAGACTGTGCCAGAAAAACCTTCAGCTTTTGGGGCTACCCCTGCATTATTTTAACAGATGCCATTTCTAATTTACCTCTGAATTTTTGTAAAACTCCTCCTACTATAAAAGGTCACACATAAAATATTACAGGCAGTTGAAGTTAATTTTGAATTATTAGTGAATTTTATTTATATATATTCCATTCATACCAAAAAGCTGATTTCAAAATTAATTATGAAGAAGTCCGTTCCAGAAGACAATGATTCAAGAGTCACTTCATGATAAAACTGAAACAAGGGTAGGGTTAAATCTTTTTGCCAAAAAAATTATCTCACTTTTCATTTCACACCATTTCACTTTGTCAAAAACTTTGTTTTCAAGAGAAAACATTTGATTGCTTGAATCTTATTGGTTCCTAGCTTTTGCATCAATATTTTTGCATTCTTCTTTAATATTCTTACATACTTTAAAAAATTCATTCACTAAAGCTCTTTTTCTTTGCTCCTCGACGGAAAGGCAAATGCACACCTTGTGGGTTGGGTGAGTGATAAGTCATCAATTGGACTTGGAATGTCATAAACATTTATGCAGAGCTTTTTAACATTTACTAATAATTAATATGTGTCATAAAGTACAGGATTTAAATTTAACAAAATTCATAAATGATGTAAAGCAGGTGCAGTTGCTTTTAACTGACACTCAGAACCTATAGCTTAAATCCAGACCTTTTTCTCTCTTCCCTGACCAGTAAATGGTAATGTGTTAAACACCACGATGAATAAAAACAATGCCTGGGGCTGCTGGAGTTTCTAAGCAATCTGCATTTCAAAAGAGACTGATGTCAGTCAACTGTATTTATCTGAAAAGCTGCCAATAAAAGAGAGAGCATGGAAGTGATTTCAAGTAGGAATTATAGTAGATTCGGAGAAATGCTTTTTTTTTTTTCTTTTGTGACCAGACAGTGGGATTTTTCTACTGGTAGCTACATATTAGTGCTTGGAAGATATTATACAACTACAAAAATATGGGCCACAGTTGGGAAATTGTCATTTGACAATGGCAAAACCATCCCATCATCTGTTATCTTGCCTAGATTTGGCGGGACGGTATCTTAGCTGAACGCATTCTGAAAAAACACAGACAAATCCTGCAATGGACAAAAATTCAGATTCACATCTGAATTTGCCCTACAATTTGAGTATGGGAGACTGGGTCTTATCTGGTGTGTGTCTTAGTGCATCAAAGTGCTAGGCTGGAAAACAATGGTCGTTTTATTGTGCCAGCCAGTGGTGATAAGAAAGCAAAAACTTTGTGAACAGCTCTGGTTAATGTAAGTTTACGCAGAGCTCTAAAGTGCACTATAAATCAGTGATGTGCCAGCAGAAGCTCCCAGGAGCCTGTTTCAGAAACTTGCGCTCAGATGGGGAGGAGAACTGATTCCCTCTGTAGCTGATGCTAAATAGTCTCTGCCACGCGAAGGACAACATAAAAAGAATGTGATGGCACAGTGGGTCACGCTAGAGATTCAGGAAATGTTCAAGTCATCATTGGCAGCAAGGACTCTGTTGTTTTGTGATGGCTCTTATTCAATTACATGTAAAATCTTGAACACTCCATATTTTGCTCTCAGAGCTGTGCTAGGCAGCAGTCAAATAGGAGATTTGGGCACACTGAGGAAAGGTCCTCTCGATTTCTTGGATCAGTTGCTGCTTGCAGTTACCACTATGCCATTTGGAGTCAATCCAGTGACGATACCAGTAGAACTGCTGCCTGTGCAGGTGAAGTTACGTGACTGCTTCACTCATCAGGTGGACAATATTTAGTGAATGAGGCTGGAGTATCTTGTAAACAGGGGAGGAGGCCACATGTACAATAGGTAGGTATGATGCAGCTTCCTTATTAAACTTGGGTGTGGGTAAGCAGACCAGTACGTGCAGCTTCTGCAGGAAGCTTCTCCCAGGAGCTGAGGGAATGGTGATGAGTTACTCAACTCTCTTTCTGTGCCTCAAGAGACTTAACAGACTCCTATCTTTTTCACTGGCTATTTGTATGGTATCACCCTACAGCTCTAGTGCTGGTGCTCAACCTGCTCCCGGAAGATTTCAGACTTAGGTCTGAATTTTCCTGACATTCACATTTCTAGGACCTTACTTTGGCTAATGTTTGGGCCCATGATTTATCATGTTGAATTATGAAATTTACAACTTGGATGCTGTTGTAAATACAATCATCAAGGATATAGTCATCCGGGCACTGAAAGAAAGTTGTGGTGCAGCAGAACACGTGCCATTCAGAAAACCCAGCGGAGATGGAGGTGCTCTTCAACTTGATTACTTTGCTTCTTTGAGTGTTTTCTTTCATCTGTGTCACTGCTGTGTTGTGCAGGGTTCTTCAGAAGAAGCATTACAAAAAATGCAGTATACAAGTGTAAAAATGGAGGCAACTGCGAGATGGACATGTACATGAGGAGAAAATGCCAGGAGTGCCGTCTAAGGAAATGCAAGCAAATGGGCATGTTGGCTGAATGTACGTATACAGGTATTTGCATCATATAGTCATAACGTGCCTCAAATACTGTATTTGTTTAATTAGGCTGATTTTAATAATAAACCTATAAAAAGGTGGAAGGTGCGTTAAAGATGATGCCATGGCTGTGCATTAAATCCTGTTGAAAAAGACAGATGCACTTATAAGCAACAGGATTTAGTTGGTGGTCAGGGACACGAGGGCGTAAGAGCTCAGCAAATGCTGAAGGAAGGGTTGTCCTGCACTAGATGACAGCCATTAGCCTGCTTGAGTGGGAAGGAAAAGCAGTCAGGAGAAGTGAGTCTATGAGGGACTCCCCAGGAGCGAGGAGTTCGCAGCGTTGTGGAAGCTAGAGCAGGAAAGTCCTGATGCTTCCCTTTGCTACTCTTTCTGGGGCTGTCTCTGTCAAGATCTTGCTAGCCAAGTCTAAATTTTGGCATTCAAACAATGCCATTTTCAAGGAGAAGGAGGACTGCTGCTAGCAGGAAGTTTCTGTGGGCTTGCCAAGTGTATGTTCGCAGAACTCACCCAGCAATCAGGCAAAGCCTGCTGAGGGCTAAGCCCTTTTTTATAGTCTCATTAGCTCTTCTTGTGGCACTACAGATTTTCCTGCATTGCACATAGGCACATAGGTAGAACCATCTCCAGAAACAAAGCTGATGGACTTTAATAATGTTTCATAGTAAAGCAGACTGGCAGCTTATAAACTTAATTGAGCTTCACGTTGGATATCATAGGCAACAGGGATACCGGAGTGCAACTTTAAACACTTTTAAAATTCCATTTTGAGTAAAATGTTGGCCAATCTATTATTTTTGCAAGCTTGCTGCTGAAAACGGTGTGTAAACATCTGCTCTTCTGCCTTCCAAGAACAGGGCTATGATTTGTTTTTCTTCATGGCTCCAATCATTTTAGCATACACATGTGTGTGAAACCAATTTAGGATCATACAGGAAATTAATCTACTTGGAATTTTTAATATACTTCTATTCCTCAATCTGATCAGAAGATGCTATATTAACTGTTGGTTTTGTGAGAAACAATAAGCTCCATCAGTATTTGGAACGCATTGCCAGCATAATGTAATTAATCTTTCATTCTGCAAATTGAACAGGCTGCAAAGATCCTGAGATATGACATATTCTCGTGCAATACGTAAATATATGAGCAGACACCACTGTGATGACAGCACTCCGTATGTCCCTAAGTGTCAGAGGAAAATTACTCCCCTGTGGTACAGATCCCAGATCCATTGTTCCAGAATTTTTGAGGGTTCAAAATAGACCGAGTGACTCAGTACAATAAAAAACCAACCCATTACAAAAAAAAAATAGGTCAGCGTAAATAATACTGACAGCCCACATGAAACTTTTAAACTGGCCTATCATTTTCACAAACTGACATACGTGAAATAAAAGCCAGTGAGTGGCACTGCCATCTGACTCTCTCTCTGCAATGGAAACACTGGGTATCTTGTGCTGCTCATGACTTAACCATAAGCATGTTCTAATGCACCGCAATGAGGATGTTTTGCAAGGTAATATTTAATGGCTTTTAAGTAGGAGTGTGCTGTATAATTGCTTTTAGTTCAAGGCAATCCAGGACGGTAAAACACGAAGCTTCTAGGAGTACAGAACATTTATTGGGAAAAAAAATGACTAGGAAATAAAAGGTTACCTTGAACTTTGTTTTACTTACTCATTTTGTAGGATTGTAATTGCAAGCTCTGTGGATTCTTTTTTCCCTCTGAACAAGGAGGTAAAGTCTTAGAAATATTTACGGCACGGCTACTCAGCAATCCTACTCCTGCCCTTTATGCATAAACCACAGACAGATCAAAATTACTAACCATCAATTTCAGTCATTTGCTGTTGTTTTGAAATAAACTGCAAATTTCTTGGATGAAATACTTACCTAGAGAAGACTCAGATTCTGCCACTCTCCTGGAAGGTAATACTCATTTAATACCCATTGAAACCTAGCTATCTCTGAGGTAAAAAGTAGAGTTCTATCTCTCACATGGGTTTTCCAGCTAACTTAAATGGAGCCAGAATAAGATGTCAAGGTACTACTCAGTAGCAGGAAGCATGAGAAAAAAATCTGTCTTAATACTTAAGGCAAACGTAAACCAAATTTTCCCTAGGAATGTGTAGACCAGATCCTAAGCCGGTGAAAAACAGTAGAAGCCCATTAACAGTGCCGAAGGATACACTGAATAATTCAGAAAAAGAAATCTATGATGCTGTGCAGCAGCACAAATTACATGGCTCGATACCAATTATTATCTCCATCATTCCTATTCCCTCCTTTCAAGGTATTATTTGCAGGTCTTATTTTAATCATGTAAATTTCCTCTTCTCTCAGCAGTTCAGGTAGGTTATTTTATACAGTGCTTAAACAGGAAATTAAAAACATTCACAACAAAGTTCACTGTTTTCATGGTATCTTCCTCCACCATCATCCACTCACTGAATGAGCTTCTTTTCCTGCTCTGCATTTTCAAAGGTGAAGAATGGGAAGGATACTTGAAAGAAGCTAAGAAAGAAAGAAAGAAAGAGAGAAAGAAAGAAAGAGAGAAAGAAAGAAATAAAGAAAATCCTGTGCTGATAGGTTTATTTTTGGATGAATACTTAGGTGATTACTTTTTCATTTGTGCTTTTTGGGTGCCTTCCACAGGTTGTGTAGGGTATCTATTGTCCCTTTGGTTAGCACAAGCAAATGGCTAGTTTTTATGATATCCACACAAGGATGCTCCCTGGTTCAAGGAACCAAAATGTAGTCTAGAACATAAAAACCCAAAAAAACCAAAGGCAAATATCCTTTCATTAGGGCAAGTGAAACTATAGTAAAACCAGGGTTTTA
The DNA here is from genome assembly GCA_013398225.1 of Steatornis caripensis. Lineage (NCBI taxonomy): Eukaryota > Metazoa > Chordata > Aves > Caprimulgiformes > Steatornithidae > Steatornis > Steatornis caripensis. The sequence continues at coordinate 566,594 of VZSC01001930.1, forward strand.
TTCAGTCCTCTAATACAATGACATGCAAAATAGTAAGACCAATCAAGTAACATTTTAAATAAACAAATTTTTTAAAGGTACATTTGCCAGTCTGAGTTATGTCCGAGCCTACATTTTCAGCTGTTTGTCTATCTGTATATTAACACCGTATTGGCTAAAGCCAGTGAGTCCTCTCATCTGAGTGCCCTTTCGATGCAAAGATTCTGCACTACAGCCATAATATTGCTTAATGATTATTGAAAGAACAGCTGCACCTCAATTACAGTTTTGGAGTGGAGGAGGAGCACACTTTTGATGACAGTCTTCCAATTGACCCCATTTATTGCGCTTTGGTTCGGCTGTTGGAGAACATGTCAGGGTTTTCTTTGGGATGAACGTAAACCAGACACACTCCAATGCACTCCCATCGCTAATGGGTTTTCTGTCTGTATGACCGGATTAGAGCTGGTCCAAAGCAAAACCCCTGACATGCACGCTGTGCAGATGCTGGGTCACCAGAACCAACTGCTCTGCACATGGGCTCCTGCTGGGCTAAACTACTCGTTAGTATGCACTTAGTATTTCTCATTAGACTCACACCCAAAGATAATGACACGTTCAGGAAACGATTTGCACAGGTAAGTGGGTTTGTTAGTGTAAAGGGCATTCATGGGCATGTTTATGTACCTATTCAGTGCCTGAGGCATATATAAATCCAATTGCTATCTGTTGTGTTATGTGCTCTAGGTCTGTTAACAGAAATACAATGCAAGTCAAAAAGGCTACGGAAAAATGTGAAACAGCCTCCAGATCAGACAGTCAATGAAGATAACGAAGGCCATGACATGAAACAAGTGACATCTACAACGAAAATATATAGGGTAAGAAAATTCTTGTAATAGTTCATACAGCAGTGGTGATGTTAGAGCTAAATGTGGCTAGTACAGTGAATATAGAGTACTTGCAAACTTTCTGGAGCTGTCTGTATTAATTAAAGCTCCATCTCCCACCAAGTCATGGAAATCTCTGAGTATAGAAGCAGCTCTGATATTTTTAGTCAAAACTCAGTAAAGCATCTACAAAATCCATAAAGTATTTTTTCTGTGATATATACGCCAGGTATGTATCACATATGGTGAGGTGTGATACTGAAGTTTGAGCATACCTAGTTATTTCCTAAACTTTTCCTTATTTATAATAATAAACCACACAAAGTCATGCAGTTGAGAAGCATTACGCACCTCTCATCTCTACGCTTTTATAAAAATCTCAGTGACAAGAAAACCTCTTGTCTGCTTGATTTCCAAGTGTGGGTAATCGATGTATAGCTTTTGCCTAAAGCAAAAGATGCTAGATCATTTCTATGACTGCATTTCAGATGGGCTTTTTTTTTTTGCCAGTATAGGAGAAAGTAGAATTTACCCCAGAACAGCAGAACCTTCTTGATTACATCATGGATTCATACAGTAAACAACAAATACCACAGGAAGTGTCAAAAAAACTAGTAAGTACATTGATGAATTAATTTTTGAGATGCAGATAATGCAGCTGAGGATTACATGGCAGAAAATATTTGTACTCAGCATAAGTAGGTGTAGTAAGGAGTACAGTAAACTATGGGTAAAGTCTTACAGTTAAAACATGCTGCAAGTGGGGCAGAATCTCTCCCATTCAGTCAAATAGTTAGACCATGTCTTTGTTTATCAAACTTAAATGCTAAGAAAAAGCTTTCAACTCTGAAATACACTTTTATGCTCAAATCTAACCTTTGCTGATTGGACCTTTGTTTTTTGCATTGTCAGTATAGGCAGTGATTAGAGTTTGACTTGCAGCCAAGCTTCCTTTCTATAAATACACTAGCCTGGAATCTTGGAAATATTTCTTTTTTTTTAACTCAGATTTCCAACATTTTCCAGGTTTGGATTTTTTTTGATCCTCTCTTCTTTCCTTTTCCCCTCTACCTGCTAGAAATTCCATTTCCCCTTTATGAGCTCCCAGTTTTCATGGCAGAATGGAAAAAGTCTGGGAAACAGGGAGAAGAGGGAAAAAAGGTTCGAGATAAATTTTTAAAATGAAAATGTCATGTTCAATCTTAAAAAAAAATCCCAAACAAAATGCCGGTAGAAAATTATTTTCTAAGTCATCATCCTTGAAAACTAAAAGGAAGACACCTGCAGAGGGAGGGTTGAATAACTCATAAGTAACTTGCGAATACTTATTTCCCTGGGAGGTTGAGGAGGTCAAAACCAAAGAAGAAATAGATAAATTCATGGATAACAAGGCTTTTGGTTAAATATTATGGTACACATAGAACTTCTAGCTCAGGAAGTGCCTAAATCATTGATTGCTGGATGTGACACTGAAAGTGAGACAAATATTCCAGAGGAAAGGACGCTGTCTACTTCTTTTACTTCTTACATTGCGTTCCAAAATGCCTGGTTTCAACAACCATTGGAGCCAAATGACAGCGTTAGATGGACCTCTTGCCTGATCCAGTCGAATAATTCTTGTATTTTATGCTCTTAAATGTGAAGTGTAAATGGATATTAACAGATTTTGTTTGGTTTGCTTTTTAACAGTTACATGAGGAATTCAGCGCTGAAGGGAATTTTCTGATTTTAACAGAAATGGCTACCAGTCATGTGCAGGTTCTTGTGGAATTCACTAAAAAACTACCAGGTATATCCAGTGTGTTGGGTCAAATACTGTTATTGCAAAGTTTACATGCCTTTCGGCTGCCATTTGGTGATGTGTATACTTTGAAGACTATATAAAAATGCTTCCTCCTCTGACACACATGAATAGTTCAGGCACTGTCTAAAGAAAAGAAGCTTTGTGCTTGGAGGAATAATATGTTGGATAATTGAAACTCTACCCCTCTGAGATGTGGCACCCTTTACCTATTGACAAATAAAATGCTCAGAGAAGGGGTTATGTCTCTAGAGAGATTTCGTTTTCATATCTCACTGCAATGCCTAAGTATGCCTCTAAATTACCATTAACACTTGCCAGACTCTACTTTACTTGCTTTGCTGCCTTTCTAGCAAAGCGTCTATGTCATGACATCCACCGAATTCTGAGCCCTAAACAAGAACTTTACCTAGTTGGTGGCACCAATATTTATGGTCCTTGCATGGCATGCTATGGACAAGCATGAAAACCTGAGTTTATCATCAGTATTGTTTTAACTCCCAAGCTGATTTTACCTCAAGAGTGAACACCGGGCATGGTACAGTTTCCTTGTAATTAAGGAAAACGCATTGCAATGCTTAGCTGTATGAAAACATTTTTTTCCTGGCACTCCCATCATATTGACCCTTCCTCTGTGTGTTACAGGCTTGCTGTATTTTTTATGCTAACTGGGATACTGGCTCACAGAAAATGAAGAAGCGAGGAGCTTTGTAGTTGAATAATTACTATTTTCAGTGCTGGCCTAGAGTACATCTGGCAGGATTTATCACCTTTTTGCTTCATTCTCTACTTTACCTTTTTCTGTGCTTCCACACTGAATCAGAGGGTGGGTATAAGGTGGGTACCTCCATTGGCAAGTATGAGGAGAGTTTCCCATGTTCTTCAGCTCCCCATTCTTCAGAGGAGCAGTTGTGTATTCACACAAGTTAACAAATTTCTCCTGATTTCTTCAGTGCGTTCTAGAGTCTTTCCCCTCCAAAAAGAGAAATGCGTATTTAAAACACAGCAGGAAGCCTCTGTGTAAAATAGTATATTAGTTCAAAGGCAAGGTGAAATATTTAATATTAGATGCTTCGAATGCTAATTTTTGCTATTAGAACATGGAAAGGGCTGAAAGCAGCATGGAAGTAGGACATTCGTATAGAGAGCTCTGGTGGAAACATGACTGAAGATGTTAGGAAACAGCATGAGGCTAGACAAAATCCCCACTACCACTATATACTATGCCACTAGATTTTGTTTGTCACTTTCCTCTTAAAGTACGATGAACACTGAAACACAAGTCTAATTCTCACGAAGTCTGGTGAGGTCCAAATCTGTGTCATTTTCTGGAATCCAGGTTTCAATTTCCACAGCACTTGGCAACCCTACTGACATCAACATCAAGGTTACACAGATGTAAAGCACCTCGCATGCAAGGACTTCAGGACAGAAAGTAGCGGGGACTTTTCTGTTGCTGCCTTACTTATCTCTAATATTTCCCCAGGCTTCCAAACCCTGGATCATGAAGATCAGATTGCTTTGCTGAAGGGCTCAGCAGTAGAAGCCATGTTCCTCCGTTCAGCTGAGATCTTCAGTAGGAAACTTCCTACAGGACATACTGTCCTTTTAGAGGAAAGAATTCGCAATAGTGGTAAGTATCTTGTTTAATGAGGAAAAAACAAACCACACCACTGCATTTCTGTGTTGGTTTTGCCCTTGAAGAGCTAGTAAAATTGTTTATTAGCACTGAAATAGGTTTATCTGAACGTTGTTCTTTATATTAACTAGAACAAATCTAACTCGGCCTTGAGTCTAAAGGTCATAAGGTAAAAGTGTATTTATAAATACAGTGCAAGTATTATGAATAATGCTGTATCAGATAAACACAGCGCAAGTCTCCAATAATAAGCATAAAAGAACGATGAAGAAGAAATACCAGCATTTCACATTATTCACATAAAATATCAATATTTATGGTTTCAAAGGTAATCACCAGATATAAGAAAGAAAAAATAAATTTTAGAATGTTACTGGAGATGACTGAAGGGAACAAACTATTCTTAGGGTAAATTTGGCAAAATTGAATCACACTGCACAAGATGCATGGAAGAATTATAAGCATGGCATGTTTTCAGTGTGTTTTCTGCTTCTTAAGGTCCATTCAAGGCTCAGCTGCTATGACAGATTCTACTGGTTCTAGACATAAATCTTAATAATTACAAAAACGTGAACAGGCCTGGATATTGTTTGCTCCTCAAAGCATAAAAAGCCATGTTTTGCACTGTTATGTATTTTTTGTGCTCCACTGATGCAACATTGAACATTTTGCCCTTTTCTGTACTGACCAGCAAACTTTATTCACCCGTCAGCTACCTACCATTCAAAATTCAAATGTGACAAAAGTTCTGAATCAAAGAGCCTGTCTATAGTCAGAGTGCTTTGATTCTGGCTTCTTGCCTTCCTGTTTAGTAGTCAGAAGGAGAAGAGACAGGAGAATGTTTAACCTCACTACTAGTAATAGAAACAGGATTGAACTCAGTTCTGAAACTCTTTAAGAGCAGTAGCATGAAGGTACTACTGATGTATATGATCGAAATTAGGCCAATACTTATATATTTGAAACCCTGAAAAGGAATTAGGAAACATAAGAGTAACTCACTTGCTGAAGGTATGTATTGAGTTTGGTTTAGGACACCCATTTCTAGGTTTATATTTTGTAGTTTTTTATATTTCTTTCATTTTGATTTATTGTAAGAGGCGGCTGTTTGGTGGACTGGAAATGGTGACCTGGAGAGTGATATAGACGGCTTCTGGTCCAGGTTCTGCAGGCAGAGTATGCCAAGAAGGCCAGAGATATTTCCTGGAAACTGTAATGAGTTGTCACGGATACAAATGTCTTCATTAAGAGATTTTTCTAGTAGAACATAACCTATTTTTTTTATTAAAATAGGTCTTAGAGAAATGAATCCATATGAATACATGAATACTGAAAGCTTCTGCTCCTCTAATCTATACAGTCACTACCCAACCTTCATGTTCAAGGCGTCAACTGTTCGTAAAAAGCAGAAGCAGGAAATACTTTGATCTAGAACACTACGTAAGCCATTATGATGTACCAATCATTTTTTTTTTACTCATAATTTTAAAATATCCTGTTAATTCCTTGCAACTACTGAGTCCAGAGGAGATGCAATATCATTTTTGTAAGCTAGTACTAGACCTAAATACTAGCTGGAATATGACATTGTAACCTGCAGTAATATTATTTACCTGTCATGAAATAAATTTAAAAAGTAGCACTTTGTGTAGAAGGAAGTTTCAAGACATTCAAGTAATAATTTCAAATGTGGTATTATTTATTCCAAAGGAAGATTTCCTGCCTTTTTTCTTTTTTCTAGGGGAAAAATAAGACTAAGTTAAATTAAAAAGGAGTTCTGGATCAGAACAAAACCTGAGCTGAAGAGTTTGCAAGAAATGAAACATGATAACTTTTTTAGTGTGTGTGTGTGTGTGTGTATAAATATATACACAGATATGTATCTTATTGCCTTTGGAAAATGCTCTCCAAAATATTTTCCCTCAAGCCACAATCAAGTTTGGGACATAAGAGGAAATACTGCTGCTAGAATTGCTTCCTCCCTGTATTGCAGGGGAATAATCTATTATCCAGCTCATTGACTGCTGGCTACATTCTTTCCTTCCATTAATAACCAGAATACAGGACAAAATACCCTTTTCCATGTATTTTATTTCTCCGCCCTGTGCAAATTCAAGCCTACTTAAAAACATTTTCCTTGGCTGCACTTAATGGGACTGTGGCTATAAACAATAAAAGCAGCTTGTAAATCTTTGCATTTGTAGCAGTGTTGACTTGATTGCTGCTACCGATGCTATTTAACTGTTTGTGCTACTGCACAGACCCAGAAGTCACTCAAAATTGCCAGGGTCTCTCATTTTGGAGTAACATTGCTCATACCAGAGTGTATCTGTCAACCTGGCAGTGTTCCTTGCTTAAAAATGTTTAAACGTGTTTTTTAAACCCCCATCTGCCTATGTTTTCAGTACTGATAACTGCCTGTCAATGGTATCACTTCCTTTGCACTGAAAATGCAAGCAGATTTGTTTATAAGAGGAAGGATTTTTACTAGGTAGGTTTGACTCTCTTATGGTCCCCAAGAGTATTTCTCAATGTTCTCTGAATTTTCATAGAAATCCTCTTTGTCATCACACCAGCTACCAGTCTTTTGTTTTGACGTTAAGAGCTCACATTGGTGCAGTTTTTCTGCATGTTTTGTCTCAGCTTATGATAAATTCCAGAATTACACATTCAGGCAAACTGAATAATTGTTGGAAAATACCTACTACTGAAACATCTTCTTTTTGTTGTTTAAATCATGGTCTTTTTCAGGTGTCCCGAGTTTAAACAAAATGAAAGGCAGGCATCCAAATTCTTCTGTCATCATTGCTTACACATACGGCTTTCAAAAATATTAAATAAGCAGTTCACACCCCTGCATGCCATAGGACTCAACACCAGGGCTCCAGGTTGAGTAATAGCCTGTATTAAATGTGATATTAGCATAGAAACTTAAGCAGCCTCTTCCAGCCTTAACCAGTAAGGACGCATGCTACTAGAAACTGCAGCTGGCAATTATCATTTTATAGACCGGTCCAAGAGATAAAATGGCCAGAAGAGATTAAACCCAAGTCAAAAAAAGAAGAAAACCCAAGAGAATTACACATAAATTTGGAGACAGGGATGATTTTTTTTATTTTTTCACATACACCTCACTGAAAAAGAAGACTAAACACAGCAAACTAAAGCATCCTGCAAAGACAATAGAAAGCAGCAGAGGAAATGCAATAATAGCTGAGTGAGAGTTTAGAAATTAAATGTATAGGTAATGAATGAAGAAGAAGCAACAGGATTATTCCTGGCTCCTAGTGAAGTCCTAAATACCGTCAGGGCATCAGCCATAAATTGTTGCTTTTAGTCAGAACTTCTGTCCATATATTTTTAGGTGCACACAATTGTCTGAATGCCACAGAACTCCTACTGTCAAGCCTTTGATGTCGGTATCCATAAAATCGGGGGTAGGCATCCTGCCTAAAAGTCACAAGCTGTCCAGATTTCTGTCACCTGCCACCATGTCCACTTCGAAGCCGCTCTCATCTATTAATATTTATGCCCTCCCCAGTCTGATTGTGCAGAATGGATCTTTTTTCCTGACTAAAAAGCCAGAGATCTGGTGGCGATGACCTTTGAGCATTAGCAGCCTTCGTTCTTATTCTCATGCTGATGAGGTGTATTTTTATTTCTTAGCTTGAGCACATTGCTCAAGTCCTGGTGCATCTTAGTGACTGCCTTTCTGCCTTTATGGTCTTTCTCCATAAGATGTTATGGAAATTTTTTCATCAGCTGCTCCTGAGACTGAAATCCTCTCCTACTCACTCTAATATTGAGACTTACTGAGAAATACAGACATTTTATTTAATGTTAATGAGAGCTTGTGCCACTTACTCATCTTATTTGATGCTTCACTATGCATACACCAAGTTGTGACTGATTAATTTATTCTGTGAAAGGCTGACATCCTAGTAATTTAATGCTTACTTTCTTCGTTATTTCGAAAGCAAACTCTCCTCGTTATCTAGCACTACAATATTTTAAAAAACAGTGCTGAAATACTGAATGTTTTCTCAGTGAACACTTACAGCTTTTTTTCCTGAGGACACCTGCTTGCAGCAGTCATGAAAAGCCACAGATACTTATTTCATCATTTTGTTCTACAGAGCAGTTCTACTAATTTCAGTATCGGGGAATAAGATACTATCTGATATGGACACAAATGGAAGAATCTGGGCCCAAATTTTTGGTTGGCAGCGAGACACCTGACATTGTGAAATATGTTGTTGTCTTCCTGGATGGGTTACAGGTGCTGAAGTACAGCAAGATCCAAGGAAAAAAAGAAATAGCCACAATTTCCAAGCATTGGCAACAGGCTGCCTTTTGCCCTTGAGTGTGGGATACAAAGTTCCCATTGATTTCGACAAGAGACTCCTGCAACCAAGGGCAAAATTTGGCACCAGAACAATGGACACCTCATCATTTCCGCTGCCTTTGGCTTTTATTACTTGAGTATTAGTATGGAGTAACGGTAGTGTTTCAGAACCCCATTGTGATGTGGTTTGTGCAGAGAACCAGAATGAAATGATCTTCGCTCCTGAGTCCAAATAATCCAATTGACAAGAGAGCAACCTGGCCAGTATCTAGCCCCTTGTTTCTAAACAAATCTTGGTTGTCTAACCCTCCAAATGGTCATGTGCATCCACATGGAAGGAGACACCATCCTGTGACTTGCCTCAAAACTGGCACACTGCCCATAATATTTAGAAATTGGAAGCACTTTAAATCACAGAGTTATAGGAAAGAGCTTTTCTGTTCTTACGCGGTACTGCACAACCTACCACACTGAGTTAGCCAGTGCCATGTCCTTGAATTAGAAATAAAACTGATTAAAGTGTTTAAATCGTACCTACGGAGTTAATTTATACCAATGAAAACAAGAACAGATGTCAAAGGACCCAATCCCTTTTCTTCTGCTTAAGTGTCCTTCTCCAGGCCAAAAACTTATTTAAATAGACTCAACCCATGAGGACTGGCTCAAGGCAGTGCAGATGCTGCTGCTGTGTGCCAGACTGCACTTCCCTCCTGACTGCAGGCACTCGAGCCACTGCAAAGGGTAGTATGTGGCAATGTCATTTGCATCCTCCTTGCAGGTTTGATTAGATTGTTGTTTTGTGCTTGTTGGTTTGTTTTTTTTTTTAACTAAGGTTTCTTTGCTTGCAATGACGGCTTCACAGTGGTCCTGTTGATTGCTTTTGAGAAGCTGGGGTTTTGCTGTGCTGATTGTGAGTTGTCTTTGGCACGTGCTAACCTCTCATTTAAGTTGGCCATTTAACCTCTACAAGGTGATGGTAGAGGAGAGGTCACACGAACATGCTCTGGTGTATCTTCTCTACTGGTTAGATTTTTTTTTTTTGCCTCTCACTATCAATACAGTGAATTTGGTCAGTTGTTAAAGGACCGCTGATGCATTTGAACAGCTTAGAAGGCAGAGCTCGTAAGCAGCATGGAAAGCCATTCTGGTAGATGAGACACTATGAAAGATAAGATGTAATTTTGTGAGTAATTAATGTATTTTATTTTCATAAACCAGCTACTAATGTACCCTTGGTTTAATATCCACTGGCACCTCCATGTTTATCAAGAAAAAAAGATCTCTTTATCCACATTAATCATGCAGTGCTAATTACTGTTAATTAGTACTTACTGTCAAGTTTTCCTCTTGCAATAGGTTCATCTATTCGTTTTTAATCAATTGCCAAAATAGAAGAGAGTACTGGTCTCAAAAAGCAGGCAATACTGACTCGATATCACAGTAAAAACGTCTATTCCAGGATTATGTTAATCAGATAATTATTTATGGCCTGAAACGGCAAACCTTATGAACGCAGCAGTCATCTTACCTTTAGAGAAAAATCATAGGAACAAAACCCTAAAAAAGCAAGGTCTAAACCAGTGCTGAGTCTTAAACTACAGGTAGGAATGCAATTGTGCAAATAAGGGGTGCTGAATGAATAAAGCTCATGGGTTTAAAACTGCTCCAGTCTAACGCTGCAAGGCTATACTCGGTAAAGCTAGTATTTCCTGGTGACTACACTGGGCTTTACAGCCAGTCATCCTTTAACATAGAGAAATCAATCAAATGAATTGCAGTATCTTCTGCAGATGACAGAGTTGGGCTGGTGGCTGGGTAGAAGTCTGTGTAGTTCAGAATGATGCACAATGAAACCGAAAGGAGGGACGTGTTCTTATTGCTGTAATGCTGCACGAAACAGTTTTTGAAAACTTTTTGAAAAAAAGTGAAGAAAGAGGCACCGTCGTCACTGCCCAAGAAGCTCTGCCTATCCGACACCGTACTGTGCAGGGTTCTTGTTTAATCTAAATAAAGAGGGCAATACAGAGCTAACATTTCTGTTCTCTATGAGGCCAGAAATATAACTTTATCTATTTGTTCTTTTTCACTTTTGGAGTACGATTTGTGACAACAACATTTGGAAAGTCATATAATTAATTTCTCCTTTAGCCTTTCCAGTTATGAGCACCAAATTGCCTTTAATTCTTTTTCTGATAACCTGAATTGAAGTGACAACATCTTGTACAGTAGATAAGAAAAATAAGAAAGAACTATAGACATCTGTTTCCTGCTTCTTTGCTTGCTGGTGGAGCTTATTAAATCCAGACTGAAGTTTTCAATCACATTAGAAAACAGCCCCCTCTTGCGATGGAACAGCGGTTTGTGTAACGTGCATAAAGGATGACGAAATAACAGGGAAACTCAAGCACAGATGGGATCAGTGCAAAACTTGTAACCAAGAAAAAAAATCCATTATCCTATCAGAATTGCTCATTTTGCATGGTTTCATTCATAATTGTCTTGTGACAGATAACTATTTAAAGATTTCAAAGTTCTCTTTAGTAAAAGAAGTAAATCCGTTGCGTTGTTGAAACATCCCTTTTACTCTCTTTCACCTCTTCTATTTTGTTTTATTTCTCCGTTTGGAGTACAGCAATGCAGAAAAGCTCTCTGCCTTAATTTCATTTGATTCCACGTCTATACTAATTTTTTGCTTCACCCACACATGCTTTAGTTTCTTAATGGTAGATTATAGGTTTTCTGGGGCAAGGATTGTTTTATTGCATGCTTACACAGTGCCTGGACCAGTGAGGACCTGAATTAGTTATTCCACACCCTGTTCACCAGCATAATTTTCATCCCACTTCTGTTATATTGACAATAGGAATTGACGAGCTTTCCGGTCAGCAAAACAATGGATTTATCCAGCTGAAAACTAACTTGACCCAAAAAAAAAGAGAAAAAAAATCAAATTATGAATATGAGAAACAAATGACGGGAGTCTTAGTCACAGCCCACTTCCTCCCACTTCCTGCCTGCTGCCAAGACAATCATGCCCAGCGGCGTGACACCTTGCACAGAGACTTCTAAAAATATCCAGCTTGTCTTGGACTCATGTCATTGCTGAGCTATTCACTTCCACGACAGGAATTCATTCGCTCTGCTTTAGAGCTCAGCTAGACTTATTTTTTTTTTCCTGTTTCTAAACTGACGCGAACTTTAAGACTTCGGTGTGTCACATGTATGTGTTCCTTACATATGTCATATTGTAAGGAACTTTGGCATTTAAAACTGCCCAAGGGAGAGAGACAGGCAGTTCCCCAAAAGTTAGCAACAACAAGCATTCAAAATTTTAAATAGTTGACGTTGATGACTAATGACATAAACCTTGCAGAACGTTAGACGCTATGACTATTGTTTGCTCTGTGTAAAGCTCCAGCTGTGTTACTAGCTTCCACAGGACGAGCTGACTCGCGTCATATATATCTGCTTAATTGACTCAGACTCTTCTCAGTAGTGTTGAACTTGTTACAAAAATGAGATTTGTGGCTTGTAATCTGAAGTGAACACAGGTTGCTCGCGTCACATGTTTAAATACATCATTCAGCCACAAAATAAACCACACCCTGCAAGACCATACTTTCACTCTGTTGGGACACATGAATTCCATTGAATGAAGTAAGTTCTCACTGCCACAGCAGAATGTGACTTGTTCGTAGTTAAGTCAAGTGACTTCATGTTTCCTTTCTTTGAGTTCCACCTGCTGAGTTTCGTTTTGAATTTCCCCTGTTGGAGGCACTCCAAACCTCACCAGTCCCGGGCTTCAGCTTCGTGTTGTATACAACACTCAAAATCACATTATTTAATGCATTTTCTGCACCCAGTTATAAAGGCTTCTCCCAGAATAGCTCAAAATTAAGAGTAAAATGACAAGAAATCCTATGGCCCTTGTCTGTGGGAACAGAGAAGTTTTCCATCCTTTCAGTCAAGGAAGACCAAAAGGCTTCTTGCTGCAGAACCACTGTTTCAGATCTCTATACCGCATTGGTACCACCACTTCAGAGTTGGAAGCAGCTGCTGTCAACAGTCTAGCGGTTGCTCTGAGTGACTCACCAGCTTAAGAAAAAAAAAAAAAATGGTGTCACAGGACCTACTTCTCTTTTAGACCAAAAAGCAGAATGAAGTACATCTGTAATTTAAGGCTAGGAACATCGTGACCTGATGACAAAGTCAGTAAGAGGAAGGCCCGTCGGCGTGCCGTAGTTCAGTAACCCCCAAAGGGTTTCACTGATGGCGAGAGAATCCCATCCTTAAAATGGGCTGGATTTTAATTATTTATGGCTTTGTACTTTATAATACACTAGTTTATGCTTTAAGGTAGTAGTAGTTGCAAGCAAGTTGATCTTGGACTACAGGTAATCCTAGATCTAGCTAAAGTTTCAGGCTACATAAAAGGAGCGATTAAGACTCTTTATGGAGACAACTGAAGCAACTGCCCGAGGCAGGCAACTGTAGAGTAGAGTTGGGTTAGAATTAAACCGTACATCCTGAGGTTTCCATATAACTAACGTAAAGACAGGGAACATGCGGACTGTTTCACAAACTGTGCATACTGGAAACAGAAGACGAGTATCAGCAAACGGCAAGAAAAACACACGTGAGACTTCTTCTGAAGAGCTAGATGGACAAACCTGTAGAGGAAAAGGAATTGCTTGAAAGACAGACTTCGAAACCATGTGAAAAGAAATTGCCAGTGTTTGCTTGTTTCTACTCTGATCTGGAAAACAAGGATGTGCTTGCATTTTTGTAACTAATTGCCTTGCATCAGGCCTGATGTAAATTGCATCAGTAGTAAATTTCTCCCACCAAGACAGTCAAGGCTTCAAATGCTAAATAATTGCTCTTTGGCAATAAAACAGATTATTTCAATAATCAAAAAATATTATCTTTTTTTCCTCTCACAGGTATCTCAGATGAATTCATAACTCCCATGTTTAATTTTTATAAAAGCATTGGAGAGCTGAAGATGACACAAGAAGAATACGCGCTGCTCACAGCCATAGTTATCCTGTCTCCAGGTAACTTCTAATCTAAAATTAAATACTAGTGGTTTCGGAAAGAAAACATAAGGAGTGTGCCCTGAGACTTGTAAAAACTTACATTCTACATAGAGTAAGTGAGCATACACGCATACTCAGTATATTTGGCTGATAAACCAGAAAACAAGCACACAAATCCAAACCCCAAATGTCCTGGTACACCATCTAGTTTTGCATACAAGGAAAAAAAGTGCCTAAATACCCTGCTTAAAAAAATTTCTGGTACCTCTTCACTGCTTAGCACGACAGGCTTCTTCCTTCAGAAAATCCTAGGTGTGGTTACATGCACATCACTACAGACCATTGTGGAATGTCACGTTTTTCAGAGGGAAACTGGGAAACTCTACAGCTTAGAACAGAGAATGGCAATGAAGGTCTTTATTGAACAAACTCCAGAAGGACAAGTAACATGTAGCCCTCTCTACTATAAAGTGTTGGAAACTGATCTGTCAGGAGTATTGGCACAATAGCATCTCAGCCCTGATTACAGGCTTTGCTGTAAAACCTAATTCTTTGACAATACAATACTAACCAGTTCCACCTACAAAACACGGAGAAATTGTATAGTGCCTCGAACCAACTGACTAGCATAGGAATTGGAGAAGAGAAGCCTGAAGCTTTGGGACAAAAGACAGACACGGAGGTTTCCAAATCAGGTTTCATGGAAGATGGGATGGTGAAGCAATTCTATTGCTCTTTGCGTCAGTGTAGCTCAGGAGATTTTTTCCCAACAAAAATTTCAGTGACAAAGAACCCCCATCCTCCTCTTTTCCTCCCTCTCCACATACCCAAACATGTACTTCCATATGAACAAAATTAAAAGACAAGTATTTTCTAATGAAGGAATTTCATCTGAGGATGAAGATGTTTGATTTCTCCCTGGCGACCTGCATTCACACTCTTCTCTACCAGCCAAATTCCCAGTTGTACTACACCTCCAAGAACATATGCTGTGCTACTCAGTTGTCGCAATGCATCGGGGGACACACTCAAGTGCAGAACTGCATTGGGAGATGGTGACACAGCCCCAGAGAAACATTTCTGAGTTAAAACTCTTCAGCTTTTGAAAAACTTGAAAGTTTTCCCTAGGTAGAAGTGGAAGCTTACATGAAAACCCCAAACCAAAAATACAACCTTAAGCATTCTTATTCCCTCTTCATTTGAAAATAAATATTCTTGGTAGGGTGTGAACATCAGTGCCCAGTGTAAACATTTGAGTCTTTTTATATTATCGGTGTAAATATTTACATTGTATCAGAGCATCTATTTGCTAATTACTTCTTTTCTTTGAAAACTATAACCAGATCGACAGTACATAAAGGACAGAGAGTCCGTGGAAAGGCTTCAAGAACCCCTGCTGGATGTTTTACAAAAGTTCTGCAAACTTCACCACCCAGACAACCCTCAACACTTTGCGTGTCTTCTGGGCCGTCTTACAGAATTACGGACATTTAACCATCATCACGCAGAGATGCTGATGTCGTGGAGAGTGAACGATCACAAATTCACACCTCTTCTCTGTGAGATCTGGGATGTGCAGTGATGGATACTTTTTATTTTATTTTAGGAGAAGTATCTTTTTATGGGACCACACAGCATTTATTTTCATAGAAAAATATCCCACAGTACATTAAATTTTCTTGACTGCATTTTTACAGAAACACGCCATGGATTCATAAAAGTCATTTTGTTCACTATACACAGAATATTGTATAGCTATCAGATCTTCGCAGGTGAGTGTAACTTTCTCCGTGTTCACGCTCTCTGATCAGAAAGAGGCCACCAGCTCCTCAGGGGGCCCCAGTTAATTCCTGCTGCAATTAAGCTGACTGCAGTTACAGTTCCTGTTGAGAAATGGGGGAACGCAGGTTTGCCTTCATGTTTTCTCACTGTGGTGTTTTTGCGCTTGGCCTCCATTAAAGGATATATTCCAGATATCTACGGCAATAAACCAGCTGAAAGGGTTAATGCCACAGTAACTTGCCGTTCAGCTGTGAAACGCGTTGGCGTAAGACGTGCGAGATGTTATTTCTTCAGAAGATGAACAATTATGTAACGGAGAAAAGACACACAAACCGCTTTTCACAATGTAAACATGTAACTTTATTTGCATTATTATTTCAAAGTAAAAATTACCCAGTATCTATACTTCGTGAAAGTGCATCACGGGTTATTTCGCTTTACGACTTCGATCGCCGGCGCTCAGAGGGTCTGAAAAATCCCATCGGCAACAGCCCCGGGCCAGGTGGGGCGGCGCGGCGCG
>VZSC01001930.1:582636-642269 GCA_013398225.1 Steatornis caripensis
CCGCGTCGGGGTGTGGCCAGGGGGTGGCGGTACCCCGGACCCGGCCGGCAAGGTGAGGGGCGTCTGAGAGTCAAGTGACTTCATGTTTCCTTTCTTNCACACCTCTTCTCTGTGAGATCTGGGATGTGCAGTGATGGATACTTTTTATTTTATTTTAGGAGAAGTATCTTTTTATGGGACCACACAGCATTTATTTTCATAGAAAAATATCCCACAGTACATTAAATTTTCTTGACTGCATTTTTACAGAAACACGCCATGGATTCATAAAAGTCATTTTGTTCACTATACACAGAATATTGTATAGCTATCAGATCTTCGCAGGTGAGTGTAACTTTCTCCGTGTTCACGCTCTCTGATCAGAAAGAGGCCACCAGCTCCTCAGGGGGCCCCAGTTAATTCCTGCTGCAATTAAGCTGACTGCAGTTACAGTTCCTGTTGAGAAATGGGGGAACGCAGGTTTGCCTTCATGTTTTCTCACTGTGGTGTTTTTGCGCTTGGCCTCCATTAAAGGATATATTCCAGATATCTACGGCAATAAACCAGCTGAAAGGGTTAATGCCACAGTAACTTGCCGTTCAGCTGTGAAACGCGTTGGCGTAAGACGTGCGAGATGTTATTTCTTCAGAAGATGAACAATTATGTAACGGAGAAAAGACACACAAACCGCTTTTCACAATGTAAACATGTAACTTTATTTGCATTATTATTTCAAAGTAAAAATTACCCAGTATCTATACTTCGTGAAAGTGCATCACGGGTTATTTCGCTTTACGACTTCGATCGCCGGCGCTCAGAGGGTCTGAAAAATCCCATCGGCAACAGCCCCGGGCCAGGTGGGGCGGCGCGGCGCGGCCCCCCCCGCGCTGCTCCCGGGCGCTGCAGGCGAGGCGCACCGCTTCCCCACGGCCCGGGCACGGACGCGCCGAGCGCGCCGCCCTCCAGACGGCGGGGCCGGGCGCGGGAACAGCTGCGCGCCCCNTACCCCGGACCCGGCCGGCAAGGTGAGGGGCGTCTGAGTGGCGGCGGCCGCCGCGGCCGCGGGTCTGGCCCCACTTGGGGACCGGGGCGCCGCTGCGGGGTCCCGGCGCGCGGCTCCGGAGCGGAGGCGCTCGGCCAGTTACGCCTGTCTGTAGGGGCAGCGCTGAAAACGGGCTGAGCATCGCACGTCGCGGGGAGCCCCGCGCAGCGAGGACGGACCCCGGTGCGGGGCTGTGCCTGCTGCCGGGTCGGCTGGGTCACGCTTCCCGGCGCGGAGCTCCTATCCGGCAGCGTTTGCCTCTCTGGTGTGGACGTTGCGCGTGAAGTGCCGCGAAACTTACCCTGGGGAAGGGAGACGGGAGAGTTTTTGCGTAAAACCCTTCCGACCAGTCTCTCCTGTGCCTCACGAAAGCGTTTGAGGATGCGACGCTGTTTTTGTAGGAAGTTTGCCCTAGCGTTCTTGGCTAAAGTACCCATCCGTACTGCTTAGTAAGCCGAAAAACTTCTGGCTCCTTTCTTTGCCCAAAGCCGTCTGTATTCCAGGGATGCTGTGTGTCACCTTTGGCGCACTATCAGATCAAGACGTGGGAAAAAGTGCGTGTATACCTTTATGACCTATAAGGCATAGCTGGCCTGTGCATTTGTAATGCTAAATATACTGGGTGGATTTTTCGTAAGAAGACAGGATTTTATATTTAAGTCACAGTAAGTTCCTCCTGACTGCGACCAGCCTGCCGCCATCAAGCGATGCTGCCGTCAGTGTTGCTTTGCTGGAAGAAGTGTGGGGTGGAAATGGGAGGGAGAGAAGTGTTTGTCTGTGAACGTGATGGAGCAGTAGGGGTAGGGTGTCTCTCTTAACCGGCCGCTCCCCAAACTGGATGCTCCTGTGGTAAAGGAGCCGTCTGCACGTCTCCTGTGGAGATGCCAGCTGTTTCGATGAAGTGCTCCTCCCTGATTTCAAGTGGGTTTCTCTGCCCTGACAGGTGAATCCAGGGCCTTTGCCGCCCTTTGGAAGGGGAGGGCAGGCTTGCTGCCGTGTGCTTGTGTGCACTGACACAGAGAGGTGCGGAAAGGCAGTCCCTAAGGACAGGTGTAAGCGTGCCTTAATGTAAGGACTTGGTTGCCACCTTAAAGCCCATCACCTGGGACTGACTAGTCTGGTTCTTTCTCTTTTGTGCCTCTGAGGCCTCCCCAGGGAAGCAGAGCTCCTGCTGACTCAGTAATGCAAAAAAAGGGCTCTGTAATTGCTGCAGTGACAGAGAGAGTAGCTCTGTGGATGTCTCTTGTTGTGCCTACCTCTTTTCTTCTTCGTGTTAGGGTATGGGTGCCAAAAAAAATCTTGGCTATCCTGCAGTAGTTTTCAACAGATACTGATTTGACAGCTTCTTTCATTTCAGAGCGTTTAAAAATGTGGATTTCAGTAGGTACTGTCAAAACTGATCTACAGTTTCCAGCTGCTCTGGGTTAGTCTGTTGTGACTGCCTTTGGGTGTTGGTGGAATAGAAGATAACATGTTATATATCTTAAACATAGGGTGAAGATGTGAAAGTGTTTCTACTCAAAGTTTTCTTTAATGAGTCTGTGAATCCCTTTAGGTTCCACTTAAGCTAAGTCAGTGGCTGCTTCATCTGTGTTTTAAGTATCTGTGGGGTTGTGGATTTTTTTTTTTTGTCGCTGTTTCTTTGTAAACTGTGCAGTCGAGTAAAATGTGACTTGGACTTGGTTCATCATGTGCTACAGGATGGTTTGTAATTAGTGTAGCACGTCTTGGTGGTTGGGCCCCAGTGAATGATCTATAAAATCTGATACAGCTAATACGATGCAGGCTATCTTGTGTAGCATCTAAGAGCTTGTGTTTAGCACCCTGGAGTATTTGCGTAAAGTGCCTTAGTATTTGCTGACTTTGCTGTCTCTCAGATTACCTGCGGGCAAAGTGGTGGGCACCTCTCTGGAGAGCAGAGGTATGGCCTTGAGAGGCTGTCCTGTGGTGATCATCTCCGGGGAGTGTTTGCACCCCCTTTCCTGAGAAATGACTGTCCCTATGCTACACGTCAGTAGATAGGTACATTTTTCTCACCTCTCTTTCCTAATGTTGATCTGTAGCTCTAGTCCTTTACTGAAGGTTTAACAGTCGGCCAGCCAAAGGCAGCTCCTGCCTTCCCCAGTGTATCACCTGGTGCTCACCGCCCCTCTCACAGTGAATCAGTGTCGCTGTACTGATCAGCCCTAAGGCGCTCCTCGCTGGAGTGTCGCCTCTCCTCCTATTCCATGGAGCCTGTTTGTAGAAGGAGCACCGGCAGAAATGAGGTGTTTTCTGAGAGTGGTGGACCTCTATGTTTGTGGAGCTTGTTGCCAGACTGATTGTCCCCCTAGTTGGGGGGTTGCACTTGCAAGTTTCTGCTACTTCCCCTGTTTTAAGGGGTGAAGGAGGTAGAGAGCCCTCCTAGGGACCTTTGGGATATCAGCTGGCCTGGAAGTGGGAATGGCATGGCCTGAGGCTATGCGTGGGATGAGATACAGTGCCTTGTCCTTCTGTGGTCCTTTAGTTCACAACTGTGAGCCCTGAACACCACATGACTGTTGAATGAAGGTGAGTTGATAAAACTGGCAAGTGTAGAAACTGGTACGGTTCTAGCTGGAGCTGCCTGAATTCAGTATCAAATACTGCTTAATTCATTACGTACAGCTTTTTGATCCAGGGAACCCAACCGGTTTTAGAAGAAGTCAGGTTTGGTTTGGTTATGACTCTACCTGGTACTGCAGTATGTGCCTCACCACAGCACCTTCTACACCTTTGCAGGCTGACTGCTTCAAGGTGGCAGGCTTCTGGGTCTTCTCATCCTATGCCTCTCCCTGTAAGTAATAAGGCTACATTAATCTGTATTGCCTGCAATATTAGAGCTGGATTGTTTGGGATCTGAAAATGGGTAATTACATTATTATTATATTATTATATATATTATAATATTATTATTATATTAATTTTATTAATTTTTCAACTCAAAATTAATGCAGGGTAGTCTGTATCATCAGAGGGGTTTTTTTTTGTTAAACACTATTCAGATTCCCTGATAATAAGTGAAGCCGTTTGACTTTCTAGAGAGCCCTTTGGCATATGGGCTTACAAAATAACTTGTTCNCTCTCACAGTGAATCAGTGTCGCTGTACTGATCAGCCCTAAGGCGCTCCTCGCTGGAGTGTCGCCTCTCCTCCTATTCCATGGAGCCTGTTTGTAGAAGGAGCACCGGCAGAAATGAGGTGTTTTCTGAGAGTGGTGGACCTCTATGTTTGTGGAGCTTGTTGCCAGACTGATTGTCCCCCTAGTTGGGGGGTTGCACTTGCAAGTTTCTGCTACTTCCCCTGTTTTAAGGGGTGAAGGAGGTAGAGAGCCCTCCTAGGGACCTTTGGGATATCAGCTGGCCTGGAAGTGGGAATGGCATGGCCTGAGGCTATGCGTGGGATGAGATACAGTGCCTTGTCCTTCTGTGGTCCTTTAGTTCACAACTGTGAGCCCTGAACACCACATGACTGTTGAATGAAGGTGAGTTGATAAAACTGGCAAGTGTAGAAACTGGTACGGTTCTAGCTGGAGCTGCCTGAATTCAGTATCAAATACTGCTTAATTCATTATGTACAGCTTTTTGATCCAGGGAACCCAACCGGTTTTAGAAGAAGTCAGGTTTGGTTTGGTTATGACTCTACCTGGTACTGCAGTATGTGCCTCACCACAGCACCTTCTACACCTTTGCAGGCTGACTGCTTCAAGGTGGCAGGCTTCTGGGTCTTCTCATCCTATGCCTCTCCCTGTAAGTAATAAGGCTACATTAATCTGTATTGCCTGCAATATTAGAGCTGGATTGTTTGGGATCTGAAAATGGGTAATTACATTATTATTACATTATTATATATATTATAATATTATTATATTAATTTTATTAATTTTTCAACTCAAAATTAATGCAGGGTAGTCTATATCATCAGAGGGGTTTTTTTTTGTTAAACACTATTCAGATTCCCTGATAATAAGTGAAGCCGTTTGACTTTCTAGAGAGCCCTTTGGCATATGGGCTTACAAAATAACTTGTTCTGGAAGAGCAGGACCTTGAAGTTCAAGTGCCTCTATTCCTCAATCTCCTCTTTTTTTAATTTTTCCTTTTTTTTTTTTTNCTATTCCATGGAGCCTGTTTGTAGAAGGAGCACCGGCAGAAATGAGGTGTTTTCTGAGAGTGGTGGACCTCTATGTTTGTGGAGCTTGTTGCCAGACTGATTGTCCCCCTAGTTGGGGGGTTGCACTTGCAAGTTTCTGCTACTTCCCCTGTTTTAAGGGGTGAAGGAGGTAGAGAGCCCTCCTAGGGACCTTTGGGATATCAGCTGGCCTGGAAGTGGGAATGGCATGGCCTGAGGCTATGCGTGGGATGAGATACAGTGCCTTGTCCTTCTGTGGTCCTTTAGTTCACAACTGTGAGCCCTGAACACCACATGCCTGTTGAATGAAGGTGAGTTGATAAAACTGGCAAGTGTAGAAACTGGTACGGTTCTAGCTGGAGCTGCCTGAATTCAGTATCAAATACTGCTTAATTCATTATGTACAGCTTTTTGATCCAGGGAACCCAACCGGTTTTAGAAGAAGTCAGGTTTGGTTTGGTTATGACTCTACCTGGTACTGCAGTATGTGCCTCACCACAGCACCTTCTACACCTTTGCAGGCTGACTGCTTCAAGGTGGCAGGCTTCTGGGTCTTCTCATCCTATGCCTCTCCCTGTAAGTAATAAGGCTACATTAATCTGTATTGCCTGCAATATTAGAGCTGGATTGTTTGGGATCTGAAAATGGGTAATTACATTATTATTACATTATTATATATATTATAATATTATTATATTAATTTTATTAATTTTTCAACTCAAAATTAATGCAGGGTAGTCTATATCATCAGAGGGGTTTTTTTTTGTTAAACACTATTCAGATTCCCTGATAATAAGTGAAGCCGTTTGACTTTCTAGAGAGCCCTTTGGCATATGGGCTTACAAAATAACTTGTTCTGGAAGAGCAGGACCTTGAAGTTCAAGTGCCTCTATTCCTCAATCTCCTCTTTTTTTAATTTTTCCTTTTTTTTTTTTTTTTGCCTGGTTTTTGTTAGGCATGACACAAAACTGCAGATGCTGAGCATTCTTGTGATAGCTGCTATGTGAATATTTTGCTTTGTTCGTGTTTTGAGTGCTCGCTGTGAATTAGGCTGCCTTTTGTTTTCCCTTGGCAGTTAGTATGCTAGAGCTCTTGTTAGCCTATATGGAGCTCCTTATTTTAATGAGACCAACTTCTCTACTGGTTGTTTTGCTGTTGTTTTATTTATTTTTTTAATCAATGAAGCCTCTTACTGCGACTCTCTTGGGACAATAGCTTTCTTATGCTAAAGGAAAATGTATTGCCCTGGATAAAGCTGTGGGAAGCATAACATGCTCATTAGTAATGCTTGGTATATACACTGCCCTTCCCTTGTTCATTCATAGAAGGAAAAATGATATCAAGGAGAGGATGTCTCTTCTTTCTTTTTTTTTTTTTTCCTCCCCTAGGGGAAAATAAAAGGAGGGGGCAAGAGATCACTTGGAGTGTCTCTAATAAAGTTTGAGAAGTGCTAGCGGTGCTGATACAAGGAAGTGGCTTCAGCCTGAATACAAGCTGGTTGCTCGTTTGCTGGTCCTAGAGGTAATGCCTGACATGTGTGGGCCTTTGTAGTGTGTGAGGTTCCACGCAGTGGGAGGGAAAAATGGGGAGGAAAGGGCACTGTTCTACTTTCTGGGTAAGAGGAAGGGGGGAAATTTTTACAAGAATTGGGTCTTCTGTGATGGGCTATTCGGCCTTTTGTCGTTGTGCAACAGATGGAGGAGAGAAGAATGCTATCTACGTATAAAGCTTAAACATCTGGGACAGGAGAGGGAAGTTATTTGTTTTTCAAGGAAAACAAATCAGTTAAAACTGTCTGACAGTGTCTGCAATTTGGTTTCTAGCTTAATCAGTAAGATGAGGTTTTATTGCATATATTAATTAACAGAGCAAGAACGTTGTTTTTAACTAACTTCTAGACACAGATAGGTGCATTTTGAGGTTATAATGCCCTCCACTACCGCTGTGGTGAATTATGTTGAGAAAACCAGAATCCTTCTGGTATGTGTGTATGTAGCTAACCTGGTGACACTGTGCATCTCTAGACCTGGAGCCTACATGGAGAGACGTACTGATTTCCCCGCCCCAGCCCAGTGTAGAGTTTGTGCTGGGTTTTCCCATGATTGAAAGCATTGCTGGAAAATGCTGTGTTGGCTTCAGGAGAGAAAGGGTTGATCAGATGGCATCTAAAACTTTCCTTAAGGATTGTTTTGCCAGGGAATTGTTCTGATAACCATATTGCTGCAATGGTTTGCAGCATTGTCTTGAAAACATAGATGTGTGCTAGCTGCCTGGAAAGTCAAAATAAATTAATAAAAACATTGATTTCTCTCATGTATCTATGCAAGAAGAAATCTAATTCTTCCAAGTTATTGCCTTACTTTAAGATTTTCATAATCTTCAAAGTATTTAATGTAAACTGAGGATGCATGTATGTGCATACATGCATGTACAAAGATACACTTGTGATAGCTTAGAAGGAAGGGGTGAATGCCAACATTGTTAAATCTGAGAATGGTTTATATTTCTCTTTGGCAAAGTCCAAGGAGCCTTACAGCTCCTTAAAATCATGCAAACCTTCGAGTATTATTTATGCATGTGAAGTTAGTTGCTACTCTGCTGTAATAACTGCTGCTTCATTTGAGGGCAGAGAACTAAAGTTGACTGAATACTGGATCAAAACCTTAGCTACTAAAATACTTCTCTCTTTCCCCCTCAATTCCTGATTAGACTCGTTCTTATTTTTCCAAAACAGCACTGGTGGATTTTCCTTGGGATTTTCATGAAAGCACGAGGGAGTGTATTAAAAATTCTCTTCTCTTTCCGCAGGGGGAGAAATTAATGTAAATGCAGGTGACCATGCAGAATGCAGTTCAGGTAAATGCTTTTTGTAGTGTTTCAGTCCTGTAGAATACTTTTTTCTAAAATGCAAAAATCTACCCTGAAGCAGATGAAATGCTAGAATCTCCAGAGTTACCTGTAGTTAAGAAAAGTAATAGTTTTGCCATTTTACAAACGGAGCAATGTGACAAGGTATATAATGCAGCGTTACATTAGATAGGTGGTCCTTTATCTTCCTAAGTGCTGCTACCTAAGAAGGTTTTGAAGTCAAAGGCTGAGATTATTTAAAAACTTGCTTGAAGATAAAGGGGTGTTTTTAAAAACCCTATGTTCTAGTTATTCACTTAAATACAAATAAATGTATTTTATAAACACACGCACTTTCTGAACTGAAAGAAAGTGGTTAAGAATACCAGGAGGGCTCTTTCTCTTCGGGAGTTTCGTACATGAAATTTTAGTGTGGTCCTTTTCTTGAAACGTAAAGGTACCTCTCTGTTTGAAAATATGCAATCCTTAAGAGAAATGCTAAGGATTCCTGTTCAAGTGTGTTATGTTCTTGCATGGGAATGTGTTTCCTCTTTTAACGTCATCATTTTAATGATTTAAACACAAAATGCCTCTGAAATGTTTGATTGGAGAAATCGGTAATCTGTAGTAAATTATATGATAAACTGCAGATTTTGTTGCTTAAAATGTGCTGAGGAAAAAAAAAAACCCACAAATTTAATGCATGTTTTCTTTATTCGATATTCAGGAATGTATGCAATTTTAAATCCAGAAAAGTAAAGAGAATGAATGTAGTAGTACTTTTGATACAGGAGTTACTAGTGAGACCTGCACTGTTCGTGATTACTGTCATGTTGGTGTATCTGCCTGCAGGGGAATGAAAGCTTAGTCTTTGAATAATAGGTCTTTAGCATAATTCAGAACTGCAAGTTTTTGTCATCTGACTGCAAATATTAGAGCTCGCTGTCTTCAGCTTACTGAAATCATCTGCAGGTGTGGTTTGGAGATGACCTTCCCTTAAGTCCCCGAAGTCCTCTGACTCCCAGACATGGGCCAGGTTTGGCAGATGTGTGCCTGTATGACCAATGGATATCGGTGCGACATGAAGCAACTTTGGTGCCTATGCAAGAAGACCTGTCAATCTGGCTGTCTGGCTTGCTGGGTGAGGTTAAAAATAAATCACTGTCTAATAAATTTCAAAGCACTTTCCAATATTCCAGTCAATGCTGACACTTAATATCTATAGTATTATTAAGATCTGGTGTATTTGAGGCTGAGTGGCTAGGAGAATTGCATTAAAATGCATGCTTCAGCTTCAGATTTTATTAGCTGCCACCTCTTACAGGTAGGATGATTAATCATTCTAATTTACATTTCTGAATCTTGTTAGTCAAATTAAAATTAATTACGTGGATATTTTATTTTAGTTTACTTATGTATTTCTACTAATTTTTGTTCTTTAACACTGTAGTAAATTATATGATGGATGGAATGCTGTTTGAGTTGCCTCTAAGTTCGTATGAAACTTCTTTACCTTCTGTGGACTAACTCTAATATTGACCTTTTTTTTTTTAGGAATAGAAATCAAAGCAGAACAGCTGCTAGAAGAACTTGATAATGGGGTACTACTCTGCCAATTGGTTGGTGTTCTTCAAAACACAATTAAAAAATGTTGTACCTCAAATAATTTAAGGGTGAGTCATACTGTGATTTTTAATACATATATAAAGTCTTTAATTGTAAGTAGTAGTAGTAAAAGGAAAGCAGGTGAGCAAGGCTTCCCGAAGCGACGTTCTGTGAGCTGTGTATCTGATTAATACCAGTGTAGCTTTATAGGTGGATAAAGTGTCCTTATGCAACATATGACACACTCGTTTTGTTAATCAAATCCTAATGTCCTCACTAGTTTTTCAGTTTGATTTCAGTAGAAGTGTTGCCAGAGGAAGTTCTAATCCAAGTCTGGAGATTGTTCCCCTGTGTTCCCCAACATCAATGTGGGTTGCTGACAAGATATCCATTAGCACTTCATGGAATGTTTTATTCCGGAAACTGGTGACTATAACTTCATGGTTAGCCGTGAAAATATCCGTACTGAGATGTACCTGGAGATGAGGTGGGCTTCAGTGTTTTTGCTAGGAACCAAGGCTGAGTTGAAACATGAATCTCAAGCAACTTGCAGTCTGTGTGTGTACAATGAAAAATAGTCATGCTTCACTTTGGAGTGCAAAATCGTGTAACGCTGGTGCAGGTAGCGTATGTTCAATGTACAGGTAGCCGGTATAGCTACAGCAACATCTGGATTTGTCAAATAGTAGATCAGCAGCTAATGTGCCCTAACTGGAAGTGTTTCCCATGGGGACAGGAGGAACTGTTTCACCATATCCAGATGATTTTTTTATGTTTACCTTTTACGTTTTTATTGAGTAAACAGCAGTTTTAAATGATAGATATTTACCAGTAAGTAATATAATTACTAATATTAGAATTATTATTAAGGGAGGGACACGAAAAGACAGCAGTCTTAGGATACCAAATGGTATTTATACAAGAGTCATATGAATGCTGCAAATCCTTAGGGATTTTTTTAAGGAGGACAAGATGCCCAGCTTGTGTACTTGTTTGTTTAGTTTTGAAGATACCACTGCACTGAATTGTTTTAAAAGACCTTGGCTCCCTTCTGATTCCCTCTGCTTTCTAGAGTGGGCTCTAAAATGTTGAAGTCTGGCAGCCAAGTACAGTTTAGTTGATTTGGGGTTCTATCGCTGTGCTTATTTTACTGCTAGGAACAGAGCTTGGGAGTGGGGAATAGCTATGTAGACCTGTGAAACCACCAGTAAGACCCAGCATATGGAGAAATGAGGAAGCAACTGTATGGGCAGCTTTGGGAGAGGCTGCAGAGCTAAGGAGCATTTGCGCAGTGACTGTTCACAATGATAGGGTGGAATGTCATCTGCATTAGTGTAGCTTTTTTTTGATAGAATACATGGTGGGTTGAACACAAAATAGTTTCTACCCGCTGTTTCTGTACTTTGAATTCACGGTTTATTTTCCTTTGCAAATATGCTTTGAAATCTGTTGGCAATGTTGATGTGCACAACGTACTTTCTGTTTTTTTCCCTTGCCAGAATTTTCCTATGAGAAAAGTGCCATGTAAGAAGGATGCTCCATCAGGATCTTTTTTTGCCAGAGATAACACAGCCAACTTTCTTAACTGGTGTAGGGCCATTGGAGTTGATGAGACTTATCTCTTTGAATCTGAAGGTTTAGGTAAATCTCTCTTTTTGTAAGACCTACTTTTATCTGCATGTGGATAACTACCTGGTCAGGGAGATTTCTTTTGCATAGTCTTGTGAAGCCTTTGTCACAACTGTACCTGTCTTGTGCAAGCTGTTAATGGTTTTATTTACGTTATGGCAGTGTTCATGTAAAAGTCTTGGAAAAATCACTTCAGTGACTGCTCTAACTTGCACGATGCTTTTCCAGCCTTTCAAAAGTTGCCATGTGGGAGGAAGGAGGGAGTGACAGCTGTGCAACAAACATGCAAGTTTTCCTTCAATAAAAAGGCCCACTGAGAAACAGAGGAGAGAAGTGTGGTTTCGCTTTCCCTGTGCAGAAAGACCACAGGGCCATGGAGTCAACTCACAATAAGATCCTTTATTTGGTGTCAGAGCTCAGTCTTGGTGCAGAAAGCCCTCAGAATAATGCGTTCATGACTGCTAAATTTGGTAACTACATCAGGGCATTGTGCCTGAAGTGACAACAGTCTGTTGGTAATTAACATTTACTTCAGGACCTACTTGACATGACTCTAAACCATTTGTGTTTTCCCATTTGATAAGATAGGTATAAAAATAAATATTGCCAAATGTGTGCATGCCTGCCCAGTGCACAGTCTGTCCCTTATAACAAACAGCTTCTAGACTGATACTACCAGATGGAATAAAATTTTTTTGACTGCTAATTAAGAGGAACTGCTTTCATTACATGGTAAATAATGAAATGCTCTTTTACCAGGTATTACGTCAGTAAAAATTAATTAATGCAAACCTTCCTGTGGTGAGCCAAATAGTGGGGTTTGTTGGGTTTTTTCTTTTAAAAAGGCAAGATATCTGCCTGTCAATCAGAATAGTGAGAAATTGCAAAGTACCTTTGTTTTGAGTGATCAAATGAATTTGTCACAATATTTACTGGATTTGCTTGATGTCTTTGTGCCATTTAATGCTGTTTAAATGGGAGGCACCGTTTTCTTTAACTGCTTTTCTTTTAAGCTCTCCTCCTTGCTAGCTGGACTGCCCCTGCCTTCTCTACTTGGATAAGTCATCTTTTAAAATAGTTGAGAAAACATCCTCATTTGCAACTGTCTCATTCTCATTTAATTAGGGAGTGTATCTTTTTTTCAGTGCCATGAAATACAGATGAGTAGGAGAACTGAGCTATAAGAAAATTAGTTTTAATATTTCTTTTCAGTTCAACTTGTATGAATTGCATTGCTTAAACATCTTAATTCCTGTAAGTGGATGGGTAACTAGAACCTGTTAAGCTTCCCTGAGATAAGCAGACAGCATTTCCTAATGCTGTGGCTTTTGCTCCTAGCAAAGAAGTGTTTTGAAGTCTGATTGTAACTCTTGACACAAGCTTGCTTTGTGGCATGAATATCTTCTGTGAGCCTTTTTGGCAGTCGAAGTGAGCAGACTTGCAGCCTCCTCAATGAAACATTCTTTCCACTGATGTTCTCCGTCAAACTTTCAAGCCCATATTTCTGAGTGAATAGGCAAAAGACAATTTGACAATTGTCCTTTTCCCATCAGATACATATAGCAAGACGTCCTCAAAAGCGTGGATGTCCATGAAGGAAATAAATTAAGTGGCTCCTGAGACAGCAGAAATAGAGAGTAACCATCGTGGGATGCCCTTTCACATCAAGCCAAAACAAATGTCTTGATCTCTGCTAGGGGTATATTTGGATTTTTGTGTTCTGCATTCAGAAAGATTATACTATTTCTGTTACAGCTGGCAAAAACACACACAAAAAATAGATGAAATTACCTCTAGTACCTTTTAAATTATGGCTGCGTCAACTTTCTATTCTAGATTTACTTTTCATAATCAGATCTTTTTAAAAGTGAGCTTACAAGCTGGAGTAGATGATGTAAACAAGATCTGGCTTTGTACTCAGCTTATGCTTTAGGAAATACTTCTCTCTTATTCAAAGTAAAGTAATTTTAAATATCAAATTGAACATCAGAAAGATGTTAGATTTCATCTGTAAATACAGAGCTGACTCATTGGTTTCTCTCCAGGGTGAATTTCGAGTTTCTACTGAATATTGTTACTGCACAGTGTGAAGAAAGTCAGACTTGTTTGTATAAATGGTACACCATATGAAAATTGTGTCTACAGCTTTTCCCATTTCTTATACTTGATGGTGGTGGGGGAAAGAATGGTGCCATGTGTGTGGGTTGAGGGGAGTTGAATGACCTTTCTCCCAGCCTTTGGTTCCTGAGTTATTGGGCGGTATTCCTAGTTGGCTAAGAAAGCGCAGGGATGGTTTGTTTTCTGTGGAATTCATGCAACTATGTTCTTAGAACATGTTGAGAGCATCTCAATTGTGAGGCTTAAATAGGGACAGAGGAGGAAGTACTTACTTGTGTGTGAGATTTTATACTATTTTCTTTCTCTGTTTCTGGCCTTGTTTCTTTTCCCTTTTTCTTGAACACCTAAAGACAGATGTTTCAATGAATGAAAACAGACATTATTTTCCTTCTGCCTCTTTCATTCTTCAGTGCAGCAGTAGAAATAATTGCATGGTTTCATTTCAAAGTTGTCAAGAAAACCCAGGAGACCTGCCACAGTCATCTTCACACCGTTTGGCTGTCTTGTTCTTCAGCTCCCCTGATTGTCGTTTAGTGTGCCTACACGGCCAAGTGCACGCAGGGGCTAGAGCTGCTCTGAATTGAGGGGTGCAAAGCAGCCTCTGCGTTGGGCACTAGCTGGGTTAACGTGGGCACAGTTTTCGAGACGCAAAGCCTAGTGCGAAACTCTCGTGCTACTAACATACCTGAAATAGTGTTGCTTCTTTTCTGTGATCGCAGCCAGTATCTGAGTGGTTGTCTCTTAAACCAATACCATTCTCACCCCCTCCTTACAGTCAATGGTTTTGACCATCCTGTTCACATACAGCCTGATAAAGATAACAAATTCTGAAGAAAACCTCTGGGTGGATGGAGCAGGAGGTGGTGGGGGCTGATAGGGAGGGGTGAAATGACAGTGTAGCCTGGAGTAGGGGAGCTGCCACTGGCAAAGTGGGATCTTAGAGTGCAACTGGGTGAATCTGCCGTATGGACGGACCCTGTTGGCACCCAGAACTTTTAAAAGTGATAAGAAAGAAGATCTGTTGGTTACCGAAATCGTAAAAATCACCCAGATTATTCTTTCACGGCAAAGGGTTTAAACCGCTTAGGCTGACCGGCTGTGCACAGCCATCCAGTTGTCAGCGAGGTCCCTTGCAGTGTATTCTTCTAGGGTCGCTCACCTATAGAGTGTGTGTGTGTATGTATGCATGAGCATGAACAGATGGGAGTATATTTTCTGATCAGCAGTTGTTGGATGCTTTTCATCTTTAAGACTGCTATAATGTTTTTGGGGCTATGGAAGGGAAAGCTCTCAGACCTCTCTCTCCAGTTCAACATCAAGAAGGAACAGCTTAAAAACAAATAAAGCATATTTCTTTTAGGAGGTAGAGAAGAGTTTGGTTTCAGAAGTGCCAGGATGGGTTTCAATACTTCATGGAATAGCAAATTAGAGTTGGAAAGCATACAGTGCTTTATCCATGATAATGTAGCTTACCTCTGGGTAGAACGATGGCAAGTTATAGTAATCCATTCCTTATCTTCCCTTCTCTGTACCTAATTACACAGGTATCCCACCAGTAATTATGAACTGTAACTCCCTTTAATTCTCTTCCCCTTTAGTTTTGCACAAGGATCCAAGACAAGTCTATCTTTGTCTGTTGGAAATTGGACGCATTGTATCCAGGTATGTGATCCATACATGCTATTAACAAGAAATCGAAGAACACATTCTATTAAGTAAAAGCGAAGACAAAGTTAAAACAATCTGCAGTCATTAAATGCAATGCAGTAGATGTTAATTCTGTGCAGAAAGTAATTAGTAGCTTTTCCAGTACCATTGTACAATATGAATATTTTTTTCAAATATTTATCAGGCTGTTTTCATGGAGAGGTGCTGATCCATGCTGCTTTTTATAGCTATATGTGTAAATGCTACATTCTGCTTTATAGATATGCATAAATCTTAGAAGAACTCGCTGAACTTTTTTAAGTTCTTAATCTTTTAAGCTTTTTGGCAGGTATGGACACTTTAAATATGAATCAACTCTCTATCAGTCTCTAAATCTAGACTTCTAATTTATTTCCACTGCAGAGCAGGGAGCTTTAAGATAGCTTGTCTGAACTGGATGTGACCAGTTGTGTAGTTTTGACAGTGTTTTTACTGCCTTCTCTGGTAGCTCTAAGACCACCTTTGGGAGGACTTCTGCTGGAAACTCAAGTGTTGCTCCTTCTCTTTTCATGTTCAATGCATGTTTGCATTCCTCTGACTGATTTAGTGCTGTTCCTCATCAGTCAAGCCACTCAGAATTTTGGGTGCTTGTTATAATCAGTTTCTTTTTGTTTTCTTTAGTAAATTAGCAGTTAAACTCTCTCCTTTTGTATTTGTGTTGAGACATGGCGTTGAACCTCCTGTACTAGTAAAACTGGAAAAGGAAATTGAGCTAGAAGAAACACTGCTGATGACCTCTGGACCACCATCACCTGTTAGCACACCAAAGTCATGTTGTCACCATGGGGAGCTACACGAGGCAGTAAGTACTACTTATTTGTTGTGATATGGGCTTTTCATCAAACTCTTAAGTTTAGTGCTTGTGTAATCTGGCTCAGTAAATGTAGGCTGTTTTTAATCTAATGGTTGTGAGCCTCCTTAAATAGAAAACAGAACAGCATGCGCCTCTTGAACAATTAATTTTTTTAAAATGTAAGCAAAATGCTGTCACGTGTATTTTGGAGTTAATACCTCAGTGCACATGACTTGCCTTGGTTCCCTCCCCCCCATCCTCCTCCCTTTTATTGCTTTTTTGAGTATAAGAAATACTCTCATTTATTTTTTCTGGTGTGTCCATATTCTATGACTGTAATGTGTACTTCTCTTCAATTTGATGTTTTCATCAAATGTTAAAGCAGGTTTTGATGAAATGCTTTTGAAAAATACTTGAAATAAAATCTCTGTAGCTAGACCAACTAGAAATACGAAGAGGAAATTCTTTGTACATCCTGTGAATTCGTCCAAAAGTAATGATGAACAGCTTTCCTATTTTGCGTAAAATTGCTTACTGAGACTTTATAATTAATCTATTTTAAAGGTCCTCTGTGTTATGATGTAAAACATCTGCTTATTTGGGGATGTGAGCCACCAGATCCTCACTCTCTCTGAAAACTCACTGTTTTTCGTGCTTGGCAATAGTCTTGACCTTCCAGTTTGTTTGGTTTCTAAGTGGCTGTAATAGACAGCCTGGACTTATTTGGGAACTTCATTTCTGCTTTATTCAGTGGTTTCCTTCTTGGGTGTCACATAGATTAACTTATAAAAGCCTTACAAAAACTTAGGGAGAATGCTGAAGTAGCCCTGGGTCAGGTGTGGCAATGGATTCAGTCACAAGAGAGACCCAGGCACTTGTTTCAATTTGTAGAGACTGTAACAGTGTCTTGACAAGGATATGGTTGGAATTTGATGCTACTATGCAGAGTATTATGGACAAATTTTAAAGGAAAGTAAAAATGTCGTAGAATTGAAGAAATCATGAAAATTGGGTTTTAGTAAATCAAAGTGTTTGTACATACAGTTTGTTCTTTTTTTAATCTTTTATTCTAAGTTTTGAAGCTCTATGTAGCTGAGATTTTCTTGTGAGGAAATAGAATTCTAGTGTTTTCTTAGATTACGAGATTAAGATATCAGTGTCTTTTATTGCATTAAACATCTCAATAAACTGTTAAACACATGCTTCTGTCAAAACACTAATGAATGCTTTCAATTTAAATGACTAGGTTAAACATATAGCAGAAGATCCTCCCTGCAGTTGTTCCCATCGATTTTCAATTGAATACTTATCGGAGGGGCGTTACAGACTGGGAGACAAAATACTCTTCATACGAGTAAGTAGTTTCTGAGAATTCCAATTTATGTGCAAAATGGGGAGAGAATTACTTTGACATGGAATACCTAATTTTTATGGTATTGTTTTAGAATTAATCATTTAGAATGATTTAGGTTGTGATACCAC
The DNA here is from genome assembly GCA_013398225.1 of Steatornis caripensis. Lineage (NCBI taxonomy): Eukaryota > Metazoa > Chordata > Aves > Caprimulgiformes > Steatornithidae > Steatornis > Steatornis caripensis. The sequence continues at coordinate 599,984 of VZSC01001930.1, forward strand.
ATCATCCAATCATCTGTTCAAAGTAGCTGTAGCTAATTAGATCTTACAGCCATTGATTTTTACAACCACACTATACTAAGCAAGTTACTGTGGATTTTTTGTGGTGTTTCTAAAATTTCAGTAGCAACTTGCAATATAAATAAGGATAATGCAATAGAGTTTCTTGAGAATGTTGCTTCTTCAAAATCAGGATGCTTGGAGTTTATAACCTGTAGGATAGTTGAGCACTATCTTCAGCAAGCATAAGTGTTTCTGCGATTAAAGTGTTATGAAGATATCCATAGTTTGAACAAAATATGTATCCAAAACTGTGTACTAAATAAGGATGCTGACAGAACGGTTAAAATGTCTTCTGTATATATGCTTTCATTATTTCCCAAGACATAGTGACTGTCTCTGTGGGAGAACTATCAAATAAAAAAATCGGGAAGCATAAACCTTATTTATCACCGAATTTCTCTTTTTTAAAATGTTTCTTTAAGAAAGGAGGTCCTATTTTTAGTCCATTTTGACAGATCTTATTGTAAGATGAAGACACAGTGCATAAAACAAGACATAAGTTTCTCTTGTTCTGCTCCCACCCCCTCTTCCTGCATCCTCAGATGCTACATGGCAAGCATGTGATGGTACGTGTTGGTGGAGGCTGGGACACTCTTCAAGGTTTTCTGCTTAAGTACGATCCGTGCCGAGTGCTTCAGTTTGCAACTCTGGAACAAAAAATCCTGGCGTTTCAGAAAGGAGTCACCAGCGACAGTGTCCCAAACTCGTCAGCCAGAATTCAGGAGCCTCCTGTCATGAATCCAATGTCAGCTGTCAATATGTTTCAAAAGCAGCCATCAAAACCTCCTACTCCTGTTTCAGCTCTAAAGGTTGTCCACGGGGCCAGTGCCAAGAAGGTTGTATCTACACGTCCTCAGTCCTCTGCCCTGGTATCGCCAAAAGCGCCAGCGCACCCATCCTCCACAGCCAAGTCACTGTCAGTCAGGTCCAAGTTACAAGGATGTTCAGCGATAGGCGTGCAGTCTCCTTTCAAACCATTAGCTGGCACCTCAAAGAGACTGGAGTCTCCTGTACGCAACTCACCAGCTTCTGCTCCTTTGCAGCCTGTAAGCAAAAGCTCTTCATCTGCAGGAACGCGAATGGCTCTTGTTCACTCTGAAACATTGCGCAAACGTATTCGGTCCCCCGATGCTCCCAAGGTGAAATTTGCCCTGGCTGAGGGCTCCCCAGCACCAGTGCTGCATCCTGCCCTCTCATCCTCTAAAAAACAGCCATCTCACTTGTCTGGGACAGCTGAAACGACGGCTTCAAAACAGAAGTGTGTTGCCACTAAATGCAAACCTTTATCTGTCACTAAAACCAAAGCGAATTCAGTTGCTCCAAGGGTTGCTCGTCTGCCTGTTACAAATCTCCACGCTGTTGCCAAGTTTGCACATTCTCAGCAGCTCCTTGCAAAACCTCCTTCTGAAAATACTCTTCAGACCTCAGGAACAGGGTCTCAGCATCATCAAAAAGCTCCACAGACAGCTTCTGACCTGGCAAGGAACCCGAAAAGTGCTTCAGTTCTAAAGCACTCAGCTTCTGCACCTTCCCTTGCAGTTAGCAAAGCGTCAAAGTCACCACCTACATTGGGATCTACAAGCAAAAATGTACCATCAGCTGTCAGTAAGCAGCCAAATGCTAGTAAATCTCCTCAGGTTGGACCCGCTTCATCCAAGCCTCGCGAACGTACTCCCTTATCTGTTGTACGGCTTCCTCAGACTTCAGCCAAAGCGACAGTGACCAAAAAGCCAGCGCAGCCTTCCACGAAAGGTCAACCTTCAAACAAAAACTTGCAAGCAAATGAAAGCTTGGCCCCAGCAGCCACGAAGCCTCTCCCTAAGGGAAAATCAGGAATGGCGTGTAACAAAGGAATGCCCGCTGTATCAAAAGGTCCTCTTATGAAAAGCAGACAAGATGATCACTATTTCGTTATGACAGGGAGTAAAAAACCCAGAAAGTAAACTTATTTGATACTTTCTGTGGGAAGTCTTAAATTTTATTCAAATGGGCCTCTAGCATCTGCTACGCTGAAGACAAGGAAAAAAAATAACACTACATTTACCATGAAATATTAGGTGTAACGTACATTTTGCTGCATAACTTACAGTAAAAACTGTATTTATTTTGCAGTTGAGAAACTTCTACTTAGATATATTTAGAAGTGAACTTGCTTGCTGCGTAGCACTGTGGAATAGAGAATATCCCTGTTTGCTGCTAACCTGACCTGCTGTGAGGAAGGCAGGAGAGAGGGAAGGGGAGCTAGGGCTGCTGCTTTTGCTGCTGCTCATTTTCAAGGGAGCAAAGCCTGCCCAAGAAATGTCTACCTAGGGCAGAGCCTGCGTGATTCAGGTGGTTCTGGCACATCTGCATCGAGGCCCGTTGCAAACGATAGAGCCGTGCACAAGCTGTAAGAGTTCTAATACTTCAAACAAAACTGTTTCTTAGTTCACCAGTGTCGCCAGACCTAAATTTGAGTAACCTGCATGTACTAGAAAGAGAAAGAAATCTCTAGTTATGTTTAGATTTGATGGCTGCCGTTATCAGTGTTCACTGTGCCCCCCCGTATGCCTTAAAACAGCTTCAGCTCGCTTGGAAGTGGAGCCTTCTTGGTTTGCATTAAGTCGGACATGGAAAATCATGGCCTTCGTTGCTTGCTCTCATTGTGCCTTAGTCTCTCAAATTCATGACAGACCTCTTCCATGAGCAATGCTACTTTTAAAACCCTGGGCAGATAACCTTGCGTAGTTCATGTTCCAGACTGACTGCAAGTGAACTCGGTCTTCTCTAGAAAGCTCTTGCTGCATGAAGAGAAGCACCTGAGTTGCTGGGAGGACGCTTTGCCCTGGGATGGAGCCCCAAAGCAGCTCTTGCTCCAGCGACGCAGAGCTGCAAGTGCTCACGTGCACTGGCAGAGCCTTACTGCTCTGCAGGAGCGGTTTTTACGTCTAACACTGAATCACTAAATACTTCTCTCAGTGCTACAGGTTAGTAGGTTAGTCTGCAGTGGCCTTTTTTGTTTTATTTATGGAGACCTTCTTACTGGCTTTCCTGTATTGCTTTCTAGAGGTGAGGAGTAGTTTCCCAAAGAGGTAATGAGGGACTGCATTTGCCTTTAAGCACTTTAAGTGCCAGAAGGCTACGTGGTGCTAAACACCTTTACCCTTAATAGAAGCGAGTCATGGTAGATTACTTAAAAGCACTGTCTTTGGGAGTAGCGTTATTTCGGATATTTTGGGTTTAATGGACAGTCGTTCCTACAAACACCAAGGAGCTCTCAAGGTCTGTGAAGGGACACTGCTGACTTAAACAGACCATCGCTTCTGCTCTCTGTTCCCAGGATATTTACTTATGTGCAGGAGAAGAGATTTATGGAAATTGCAGTTTCTGATGTTAAATATTAAATTTTTTTTTCCCCTGGAACTAAAGTAAGCAAGCATCATAAACTAATAATGAGTTCTCATGCACAGTGGCAAAGTCATTGAGCTGCCTTTCTGAGCACCTTGTTAGTTTTTTAATTTATGATTCTATTTATGCATACTACTGTACAATACTGCTTACAACCTGCTGGGAGTAAAAAGTAAATACCAATATCCAAACTGTAGGAGGAAACCAGATGAGTTTTAATAATGTGGACACAAGTCCCACAAGCTCACGTACGAAGTCGTATGTTTGGGGAAGGCCTTAGGCTTACTTGTTTTATAAATACACTGGTCAAAGCCACTACTGCAAATGTTAAGAATAGCATTGACTGTAGTGCACTGCTTTCAGGTTGATAAATTTGGCACACAGTTTCATACACTGAAAGCATTTTACAGTAGATGACTTGCTTTTGATTTCAGGCTTCCAAATAGTGAGCTATGATGTGACATATCTCATGCAGATTAATAGCTGAATTCTTGCTGTTTCTTTTTGTACTGTGTCTGGCTGAGATGGAGTTAACTTTCTTCATAGCAGCTCATATGGTGCTGTGTTTCAGATTTGTGACTAAAACAGTGTTGATAACACGCCAACATTTTGGCTGTTGCTGAACAGTCCTTGCACCAAGTCAAGGCTTCCTCTTTTCCTGCTCTTGCCCCCACAGCATGTAGGCTGGGGGTGAGGGACATGGCTGGGAGAGCCATCGTGAACTTGCCAGAGGGCTATTCCATATCGTATAGCGTAACCCTCAGCAATAAAAATGGAGTAGAGGAAGAACGTTGGGGGTGAGGGAGGTGGGGGTGGGCCGAGGCTGGCTTCCAAAGTGGCCGTTGTTTGCAGTCTGGCTGGGCATGGGTCTGCCTGTGGGAGGCAGCCAGTGATTGTCTTTGCATCACTTGGTGGTTTGGTTTTTTCCCCCTCTTTCCTTCACTTATTAAACTGTCTTTATCTCAACCTGTGAGTTTTCTTGCTTTAGCTGCTCTTCTCTGCCCCGTCCTGGTGGGGATGAGTGAGAGAGTGAGTGAGAAGCCATGTGGGTGCTTGGCTGCTGGCTGGGGTTGACCCATAACACATTTTGAACCATTTACAAGGCTTTTAGTAGTAATTTAAACACTGAGACTATTGGATCTCAGTGCAAAGCTATCTCAGTGTCTCGCTTTTTGAACTATAACTACAGAGAAAATGAAGGAGATGGCTTCATCTTTGTCATCCATTATCTCATGTAATAGTCTGCATTTTATGGTTCGATATTAAATAAAAAGTGTAAGGTTTTACAGTTGAAACCTTAATCAGCAAATCTAAAGATGGTTCACCTGTTGCATGTGAGTAGGCTTGGTTTGATTTTATTACAAAAATAGCACATTTGAGCATGATCCAGCTTCTGTGAATATTGCGATCTCCAACTTCATAGTCATATTCAAACTATGGATGTCATGTTACATGAGGTGAGCCAAGAATAAGATGTAACAAAGTACCTCCTAATGGAAATACATACTCTTTTTGCAGTGTTTACGTTGCCAAATAGCAAGTCTAATCTTCAGCTTGTATTACTTTTTGTGAGGGGAAAGATGACTTGGAGCAAGGATCTGACTGAATTCTCCATGTGTTATCTATGTCCTTCTGTACGAGTACTTACTTTAAATAAACATATACTGCACCTTTTTTACATGTACACATTTTTTTTCCTACTGTCCTCTTTTAGCGGGAAGGGAAAGAGAATGTATTTCAGAAGGCTTATGTTTTCGCTCCACCACCACATAAATAGTAGCTTCCATCTCAGGCTATGATAAAGACATGAATAGCTGCATCTTAATCCATTGCTTTGTTTGGAGTTCAAGACCTCTTTACTCTGATGCTGGTTTCAGTACAATTAATTGAATAGAGAGGGCTTCCTATTCTTTCCTAGCTGACAATGTGCCTGTGTAGTTTCAGATACACCTCTGAGAGTTTTATTCTTTGCAGCTCTACTTGAAATATAAAGCACTTGTGTGCCAATATGCATGCTTACATCTTGTCAACAAACTTTAGATGCATCTGTCTGTTGCCATCAATAACAGAAACTTAATTGCTTTTATTGAGAGGAGAATTGGGTCTTTCACTGGAGTCACATAATTAAATTTTTGTTTTCCCCTCTCCCTATTTGATTTTAAAAAAAAACATTTTAATACCTGCAGTTCTCTGCCTGTTCCAAAGTGGCTTCAGTTCCTGCGAGTCTGATGTTAGTGCCTAATCATATAGATATATTTATCCTTCAGCTTAGTAAGTGCATTCTTGCGACGTCTACCATACTCTTGTACAGAACCAAGCTCTACGGAGATGTTGGATATGACTGTTTTAAGAGATGGTGACGTTACAGCTGGCCAATAAAATGCAATGACAACCCAGGGCTCTCGCAGGTAAGTATCCTAACCATTGAAATACAACGTCATGCCTCCTTGTCCCAGGGAATCTTATATCACTTATGGTCCACCAGTAAATCTTTAAAAAGAGATATGGAAGATGATTTTTCCTCCTACTCCAAAACTGCCTTCATTGCTGGTAGGTATTGCACATTCTGGTGAAATTGCATGTTTTATTCTGTATGAGGATAAAGTGAGGTCTCCTTCCTGGGTTAGCTTTCTAGGCTTTAGACCTTAAAAGATGGGATCATTTGCACTTTTTATGGATAGGTATATAGGACTGGCATTCGCTTTTTTGTAAAAAGGGCTTACTTCTATTATCCACAGTCCAAAGCCATTCTTCTAACTCAGTGGAGAGGCATTTCTGACATCTTAAGCTCTTGCTTCTCAAACTATTGAAGAGTGTAATTTCTGGTTGTGGCCCTGCTCACATCCAGGCACTGGAAAATGCTAGTTCCTCACTAAACCTGTAGGTGCAACAAAATCAGAATAGCCTCTCTGGTGCATTCTGTGTGCTTAACTTAGGGCTCCAGCTACTGCTCCCACATGGAGTTCCTAACCTGGGGCAGCCAGGCTTTTCTGCGCTCTACCTTGTGTTGACATTGTGCAACTGCCCAACAAAATGTCCTGCAACCACATTTCCATTTCCTTTGCCAGAAGTCTGTTGCTCAGTGCAGCAGTCATGCTCTTCACAAAGTTATCCATACTTTTCTAGTAATTGTTTATAGTCTTGTACTTAACAGATTTCCTACAGTAGTCACCTAAATGCTCTGTTCCTCATTAAGATACTGTAAGTCTGGCTGTCAGAAAAACACAATTTATTGTATTGTGGCAATTTACTGTACGTACTCAACAAAAGTTTAGCTGTTCAGTCAATAGAACACCTTTCTTCTCTCTCTTGTTCTCATCACGATCCCTCTCTGGCCAAAACAATTCTGGATCCTGTATGCCATATGGGCTTTGTACATGTAACTGCAGCTCTTAAATCTCTTTTTGGTTCTGCTGTTCTGAAGAGAAGGAAGGAAGGACGGATACTTGAAGTTGCATCTGCACTCCCTTTACTTACTAGTGTTTAAGCTGGGGAAGTGATGCATAGATTGATCCTGCAGGTCAGTACTTTGTGGTAGTGTGAGTTAGGGAAATACAGTTTATGATATGCTTTGTTAGACCAAGTTCTCTTTGGTACAAGGAGAAATCCTTGCAATATCCTGTTAATATTTGCTTCTGGAATGACAAACTGGATTAGAACCTGTTCTTCGTGTTGATCAAAGTGTAGCTAGCAGTGATTTTTACTGTACCAAAACTTGAGAGAGTCTAAGCATACTCACACAGTAGGTTCCCATCTAGTCACCTCAGTCTAGTTCTTTCAGTTTGTGTAGGTCCCTCATTTGAACAAGCAGAGTTGTTTTGATGCCATTGCTATTAAAGTCCTTTGCTAGCCAATGGTCTATCACTCATTACAAATGTATGAACTGGATCAAGTACCCTGAGGACATATCCCAGAAGCCATACTGAAGCATGCAAAAGAGTTCCTATGAAGCTACTCATCAATCTTTCTATTTTTTTCTCAAAACCCTATATATTTCACCTAGTGAAATCTGACTGTGCTACTGATGGGTGTTTTACTTAAAATAGACAAAGCCAGATGGACCATCCTGTAGGCAAACTCTGTTCAGAATGAAACAAGCAAAAGGCCTTTGGACCCCACAGGAAGGTGCCTTGAGATGGCTAAAATGTACCTCGCTTAGGACTAACAGCGGGAATAGTCACTGAAAACTGTAGCCCTCTTGGATATACTCGTAGGCCCCTGAAAACTTTGTGTGTGGCTGATGCAAGGGCCCCACAGAGCTGGGCTGCCCTGTGACACCTCAAAACTTCATTTGCCTTTCTATGCCAGCATCTGACTCAGGAGCAACCACGAAACAGGTGCACCACATACCTAGTAACATTCGGAAAACTCCTGAGTTTGGACTGGTGAAGTGTACACCCCACACACACCCCCCTCCCCCCACCTGTTAAAATTCAAGGCTGTTTTCCTTCTAAAACTTCAAGCAGCCATAGCTTCTAAACCTTAAACCATACAGCTCCTTCTCTGTTTCCCTACAGGAAACTGAAATCTGTTTGTTAGATAGTGAGTGCTATGGGGCCATCTGGTGTCTATAAATTTAATAGAGGCTATGCTGGCATTGTAAGACCTTTAACTTCTCTGAAAATCCACAGGCAAAACCTTTCTCTTTGATTCAAATTAAACCTTATAGCTAGCAAAATCCAGACGTGGCATGCAATAAATAATGCAAGAGGCGTTTAATTTTGTAAGACCCTTTCATTTCATGCAAATACATTTTTTAAAACGTCCTTTTCATTATTTTCATTTTTTTAAGGGACAAGATTGAAGATCACTTCCTTACTAAAAGTTTTGAAAAATAAATTGTGTGAAATTTAAATAAGCTTGACAGTTTTATAATTTTCAGCCATCTTAAGAGAAAGTAAAACATTAAAATATTTGAGAGGTGAGATCTGCTCCCAGTACAGATCTAGCCAGAAATCCCCATTAACTCAGAAATGAACTTTCAGGTGTGTGACCGGTGGGAATGCCAGCAGCGGATGGCTTTCTAGTTGGCGAGGCGAACTGATGCTGTCTAAATCAATGCTGTTACAGCACTTTGTGCAAAGTATTCTGTTCTAGACGGAAGAAAAACCTTACAGGACAGGAGCAGCTGGCCATTTCTCTGAGAAACGTAGCTAGGCAGAAAATATTGACAGTTTAGTTGTGCTAAGAGTTTTTAGGAGGTAGAATTGCAGCATAGAACTTAGATATCAAATTGGCCTTTGGTGCCGAGTCAGAAAGTAACGTGCAAAGATGAGGGTCCTACAAAACAAAGCCGAACTTGCATGTTTCCTCAAAAAAAGACCATGTTTGGATATTCAGACGGGAAAAGTAGCATGCATTAGTGTTTGTCAAAGTACTGAAACATGGCACCTCTTAAGAACCATACTAAGATCACTTCCATGCAGATTTACAGTGTGAAAGCATATGCTTTACCTCTCTTGCATTTGAAAATAAAAGTAATTGTTGAAATTCAGGTTTAGAATCCTGTAATTTGCTAATCTTTTATGTAAGTATTATTATTTTTACTTTTCTGAAGTGAGGCTGCTGTAACAGAGAGTTCCTTGTTCTGGAACCTATATTCCCAGAAGAACATAAATAATTACCATGGTGTGTCATTCTGATGAATGGTATGCTTCTTCACAGCTTTTTTTTTTTTTTTGCTGAGTATACCATTCTATAGACACCTGTGAAACGAGACCATAATAAATTACTTTTATTGTGTACACACTGCAGCATTGACCCTTGCAGTACCCTGAAGATATTTATTGCTGCATCTGAAGAAAAGAGCAGCAGAGTAAGTTTATTTAAGGATCAAACTAAATATACATGCTTTGGGTCTATAGTCCTGGAATTAGGCTCCTGTACCTTACTTTAGATTTGGGAGATTTTTGTGAATACACAGTAGTATGGTCTGGATTTTAATATGCCCTTAGCTATAGTAGAATATTCAGCTATGTCAAATTATTTACAAATATATACATGAACAAGCATTTTTGCTATCCAGTGATCTGTATGAAAATGGTCGTAGGAACGTCTATGCTAGATTATGCCTGGTTTTGACTGTGTAAAGAAAAATATTGGGAAGTTTTTTGTGACTTCCTGCTTAAAAACCCACTAGATTCCTCCAAGACTTGGGTCCTTAGGTCACAGTCCATTTATATGGTAACATTAAAGTAACGGGAGGACTGTGAAGTCAAACATTCGCAGTTTAGAAAATGTCACAGTCCAGATGATCACTGCAGCTGTTTCACTTGCATGCATGCATGCAATCATGCATTTTGACATACGCTTTCATTATAATTTATGCTCTGTTTTTTTTCATCAGGATGCTGTTTCACTCAGCATGTAGAAGAATCAGCTCTGACCGCATGAAAAATTCTTCAGTATTTGGGATTCTTGTACTTCTTCAGCATGTGGCCCCTTGCCAAACTCTCTGCCGTGTGCTGAAGACAGTGATTCAGCGTCAGGAGCCCTTCCAGGATCTCATCAACAGCACCTGAGCCTTTCTTGAGCTGTAAAGTCAAACAGGCTTATCTCCTTAAATAGAAAGAAAATCAAGGCTGAAAGTCACTGAGATTAAAGCATCCACTCAGCTGAGTTAATTAACTAGAGTTGTCTTGCATTTCATTCAAAGTAGTTAGTGTGATATGGGACTGAGTAACTTCAAAACGTCAGGTGACTTTACTTACATTGGGAGTGCTTAGCAGCATTGCAAATTTGACTAATGGCTTAACTCAGACACTTGTATAACGAGAAAGGGTAGTGGCCCCTCATGAAAGAGTGAGCTTAACTTACTTGTCTGGTATCATGCAAAGAGGGAGAAAAAGAAAGAAAAGAACATATAAATCTTGTTCTTAGAGGCTGAAATTAGTCACCTGAAGCAAGAGATGATAGAATCGTCCAGCTTTCCTGCATTACCCAAGAGTGTTTAACCCCATCTGTCAGTCTCATGGAAGCAGAATTAGACTCCAGGAAGTTACAGGTCATCTCATCTTAAACGCATGTAAGAGATGTGAGTTCAGGAGCTATGAGCGATTCTGACCAGTTTAATTTTGTTATTTCCTAAACTTACAATGTCTGACTCCTCAGTGTTATTTATATATTTTTGATGTGGTTTTGTATGTTGCTCTGTAGAATGAAACCTGAAGTATCTCTTGGTGTTCCACAAGCTCTGGATGACACTAAGTATCATTGGACTGGATGATAGTCCTAGGTCTCTTCCAACGTAGCTGTTCTAGTCTATATGTCGCTGCCACAAGCGTTCCTGTTCAAATCAAGCAAAAGTAGGTGCTTGTGGTTGTGAAAGATTAAGCTAGATTCAGACAGCTTTTGAGTTATTCAGATGGGTTTGGGCTATAAGGGGACAGTGCAGTCCCTATGCCAAAGGTGGAAGAAAGAAAATGATCAAAAAAGAGTAACTGCATACACCATGCAGATGTTGTTTGATTATTTACCTTTTTTGGATTATTAGTTTCCTTAGCCAGCTTAGTCAACAAACTTCTTGTGAACATTCTAATAGAAATGGATACCTGGAGAACTGCAATTAGCAAGAGAATATTGCTCTTACTGTGCCTGTGCAAAAGGGTTTTCAAAGAACTGGGTTTTAGAGTGATTTATAAAGCTTTAATAAAGCATGTAAACTTATTTTAGATCTCTTCTCCCTCTCCTGCCCCTCCCCCAATAAGGCAATCATATTAATCAGTCACAAATTCCTATCTATGGCCTCAAAATGCTGTGTTGACGTTTCTATAACAGCATTGTTCAGAACTTGCCTTCTCCCTCTTTCGCCCCCAGAACAACAGTCGCAACTTACAACCACCTCAGCCACCTCCTATGCTCTTCTCCCTGGGACAAGAAGCATTGTCATACCTGGAAGATTAAAAACCTGTGTCTCTATAGCAACTATCAAACCCCCAAAATAATAAACTAAGAACAACCTGGTGACTAGGCGACTGCCAATGGGTTGGATCACAGGGATGTTGCCTTTGTGGTGCTGGATGACTAAGAGCTCTGTAAAGCAAAGGCAGTTTGCAGATGAGCTGATTCCTGTTCTCAGCTCAGCTTTTTGCTTCTCTGGAAATACTCTTCTTCGGAAATGCTCATCACCAATGTTCTAGTAGGTAATGAATTAAGGTAGCATTTGGCTTAGCTTGCAGTTCACTTGACACGCAGACAAACGCAAAGGAATTTTTAAAAACAAAGTAGAAATCTGAGTTTTGGAAAAAAATCGCAGTGTCTGTAAAAACAAATGAAGCAGTGTTGTGACAATAAAGCATTTGGTTTTAGCTGAACAAGTACTGCCCTCTCTAAAATCTGATTCTGCACGGGCACACTAATAAAAATTCAAGGGCATGTGTTGTTACACTGAGTTTTCACAGATTTCTGCAATTCGTGAAGTATAAGACAGACATGAGATGTGATGATGTCTCTTGATGCTATGTCAATGCAGTGAAAATTTTAACTGGAGCTGGGTATGTAGTGGTGGTTGATAGGCTCTTTGGAAACAAGGCTCAGGCTCTTTGTCTGCATGCTTTATTCTTATACAGCAGGAATTCTCCAGCTTTGCGCAGTACAATGGGATCTTTTTGTGCATAAAGCTAAGATTATGCTCAAGACGTTGCAAAAATGTACCTTACTGAGCAATCTATCAAGCGAGTCAGCCCTTCTTTTTTTTTTTTCCTAGAAGTGATGCCTCTGCAATAAAATGTAGTGAAAATTTAGGCTTGCCATTAAATTCAACAGGTGCAAGTCGGTAATAACAAATGAGAGTTTGTTAAACTGAAAGCGGCTATTGTATGTACCTATTCTTTTGCTCATAATCCTGTATCAAGAACTAGAAAACAATATCTTGATTTTGTTTTTAACAATGAAAGCTGCCTAAGACTCAGTAATTTAGGGCTAAAAGATGGAACGACGGGACAGAAATACGTGTTTTGGGATAGAAGTAAAAACATTAGGAGTCTGTGCGTGGGTGTGTGCTGTTGTCAGGAGAGGGTTCAGAAAAGCAGAACAATCATTCAAATTTGGATGAAGTTTCCAGGAAGACTACATTACCCAGTGACAAACAAGCTGCTCCATTTGCCACCTATCAAATTGTTCACTTCAGCTTGAGAAACCTGGGTCGTACCTTATGGAGCCTGCTACACTCAGATGATATTTCCTTTCGCAGAGGAGTGAGAAAGTTTGCCCTACATTTAAACAGCAGGGTCTGCAATGTGGAGCAGTCACACCTGAGCCTTTGGAGGCAACAGGAATGAAGAGTTTTAGCGACTCTCTGAGGCAGTGATTTTGCTATCTCTGTGACACAGGAAGGATGTAAGTAAGAACAACTCCATTAGGCTGTGCATTAAGAATTTTCAGGGAAGATGTTTGTTAACAATTGTTCTCCTGGGCTTTTTCTGCAGTGGGGATTTGTAATGAAGTTGCAGTCCTTAGTGTAGATAGAAATTATTGTTGTAAATTAAATCTTTTTCCCATGCAGTGTGCTCAAACTCTCCCCAGACACGCTACTATGGTATGTCTGTAGCAGGGGTTTGCAGTTTCCTAGCACGTCTTGTGTAGCTAAACAGACTTACCAAAAAACTCCATCCTGTCAACCCCACCACTGGTATAGTGGACATCCATAACAGTCTACTCTATTGTACTAACCTGAAAAGACTCACCAAGGGTTCTCAATCAAGTTCAAGTCATCTGGCAGATAAACAGTCTGAGTTGATCAGCTGAAGGCCAAGGCTTTTGGTACTGACACAGATCCTTCTGTGTGTAAGCAGAGCAAAAGTTTTTCATCTTATTTTCTTTTAGATGCTTCCAAAACTGCTGTTTACACTGTCTCCTTCCACAGGAAGCAGTCTCAAAATCCTTAGGCATGAAGACAAGGAACTCTTTTGCAGTTTTTGAACCCTTTGGTTGTTCTGGCTCTGGCAGGTGTTCTGCCCACTGCTCTGCAGCAAGACCTGTGGAAACAACACGTTGTCCGTAATACCATATTTTACCTTGAGCTGTATGGATGGCCAGCGCTGTCTCCATCATCTGCTTGTGAGTTGCACTCTGTCCTGATCTTGGTGCATCCCCTGTGCAGAGGAGGACAAACTGCAATGGTGGAGGCGTGCGCTGCTCTATCCCACGGAACTGGGAAATGCGCTTGTGGAATGGCCTCTCTGCAATCAGCTCTTCAGTGCTTCTTGAATGCAGCATGCATGAAAAATTGAAAAGAGACTGAATCACACAATGGATACTTGGGATCATTGTTTATGTTTCCCATCTTCAGAGCTAATTTAGCCAGCTAAATTAGGTAGCTAGTTCCTTTGTGCTGTATCTGTACTTAATGGAGACAAAGAAAAGCTCTTATCGAGAATGATTCACAGACCACAGCTGTGGTCTTACTACTCGAGTTGATCCTTGCTCTCTCCATTCACTAGAGAAACTCATGGAGGCCAGCCATCTAACTCAGTTAACTGAAGTTAGACGACGAGAATATGCCTTTCTGCTGTATCCTGTATGGTCTGCTGTGTGTTTCTTCTATGGTTGAACGCAAAACTGTCCTTGGATGTGCATGTGTAGTCTTGATGTGAACCATAGGAAATCAGCAGGTGCAATGCGGCCAGTGTATACAATAATAATACTTTTTAAGTTGTTTCTTAAATGTATGTATAAATGGCACTTAAATCTTTAGTAGAGGAAATGTAAATGGCTGTGTTTATTTTCTACCAAGTTTTCATAAATTTCAGTTCTTGTCTAGTCTATATGTGAAGCAATTAATAACAACCATGGCAAATCTGGCTTGCCCTTGAGAGCATGTATCCAAATGATAGGCAGTAAAAGGATAATTCCCTTTCTATAAAGGGCAAAGGACAGAGTGGTTGCAAAGATAGGAAATAAATTACATCAAATCCCTGTTCACATAACATGATCAAGTTCCTCTTTGTATCTGGTTAGGTGTTAGGCAGTCTGCCAGCTAACACCAGTATGTGAAATATCGGCAAGGAGATGTTAAGCAAAAAAGCTTGAACTGGGGCACGTATAGATGGTATAAAGCTAAAAGCTGCTTTTCTGCTTAATCCAAACTTTGCAAAAATCCCACGTATGCACTTTCAGTTTTATGCTGTGTGTGAATGTCAAATATGCTTAGCTGGAACAGAATTCTTGAAAGTAATTATGGTCATCCCGTTTGGCTAAATATATCTATATACATACCAGAAATATGCAAGACTAAAAAATGCTGATATAGACTTATGTGGTGTTGGGGTTTTTTTTATTTTTTTATTTAAAGACTGGTACTGTTGGTCTGTTATTGTAATTTTTGTTGCCATGTTACGTATATGTCATCTATTCCTAAAATTTATCTTTCCAGTGGAAAGAAACGCAAAGTTTATTCACAACAAATTATTTCAAAGAAGGAGACTGAATTTGGAAATGAGATGTCTCAATGCCTTTAACTGCTTAGAAGGCTCAGAGAATACAGAGAACATTTTCTGGAGTGGGTACCCCTAGGAATCATTTCAGGTCAGGTTTGTAAGCAAGCTGAGCAGGCAGCAAGGCAAGCTCTGATCCCAGGCATGGTCCTGTTCCTGTTATGCCCTCCTGCCTGGCATTGTAGAGCTTTTAATTAGCCTCCTGGGACAAACCCAGAGCTGTTGTTACAACTGGGGCAGTTTTACCCCAAGAGACAAGGGGCGTCCTGCCTTGCCTGGTCCAGCTGTGACCAGCAGTGGCAGGTCCTCTGCAGCACGTTGAAGCCTCTCAGAAGGCTACTGTGTAAGAGGAGTTCAGTGGGATGGCCCAAGAAGGGGTTTTAGGAGTTCCAGCAAGCCTCAAGCTGGGCACCCACAGCTGGGCTTAAGCTTTGGAGGAAGCAGCAGGATGTGTGACTCAGGCGGCCATGGTCGCCTTTCTGTGGCCCCAGCAGAGGAGCTGGCTGGTGCTTGACCCTGTCCCTTCCTACTGTGGCAGACACTTAACATCAGGCCCAAGGCCTTCTGCCTCCAGCTCTGAGCAGGAGTTGAGGTGGGATTGCGTCTCGGGTGGTAATGTAGCGCTGAAACTTGTCACCCAAGTCTCTTGGACTCAGCTTTGTTTTGTTGTAGTATGTACTACGTGGGAACATACTCTCCAAATAGACACTTCTTTTTCATGTACTCTCTTTCATGTGGATGCATTTGGCCCATTCTTCTGTAGCCTTATGTCCCCATGCAAGGCAGCTGTGTCTGGTTGTCCTTTACCACCATTGCTCAGGGAGGGTTTTGCACCAAGAAGGTTTCAGCTGAACAAACATATGTGCGTCTCTACAAATCCTCCCGAGCCTGTTGGTGCCTTTTCCCTCCCCCTGCTCTGAGGGAGTTCAGTTCCCTACAGAGCAGCCTGGCTGGAGCAGCAGCCACAACGCACCGTGTGAAGAGACAGCAGTGCGTGCTTCACCTCGGCTGCCGGAGGGGAAAGGTGTGCCTGACTGCTAGGATCAGGACTAGCTGGAGAAGTGAGAGAGGAGAGGAGGGAGGGGAAAGAGGAGGGGGCGGTGGCGGAAAGATTGTAAAACGGCAAGACTGAGCTTATAGCATGTGGCCAGTGTGTGCCATACAGGCTTCAGGAGGCAGCAGGAGTACACGCAAGAGGCTCCAAATGGGCAGCAGCAGAGAGAAGAGGCATCGCGGGATGGGGGATTCCTGGACACCAGCAGACAGGAGGGATCTGCAGGTGCACAGGGCACAACTGACGGTCCGCTGTCACCCTGTGGCAAACTCAGCCTGGAGCCCAGGTAGGGCAGGTGCACGGACCATGCAGGGTATAAATTCTATTTTCATCTCTCTCAGATAATTTTGGTTCATGACATTATGGGGCAGAGGCAGGAGTTTGCTGAGTTATGTGGTTGCTGTATGGCATTACTGCATTTGTGGGGGTGGGAGGAGGAATATTAGGGGATTGTTTTTCAGGATTACTGCTTCAGGAGGATAAACAAAATTTTAGACTTTCAGGGAGAATTTTTGGGCACGATGGTGTCTGTGAGAGAAGAAGCCTGGGGGCAATCCAGGCACAGCAGAGAAAACTCTGAGATGCACATCAGCCACTTCACAGAAAACTGCAGAGAGAAAGAAACATCTGTTAACAGTCCAGGGAGTGCATAAAAAGTGCTTGTCTGATAGGAAAACCTGAGGGACCGGGGTAGCCAGGTTTGTATACATTCTCAAGCTTTAAGATTTACTCCTCAGGGCGTTGCACTTGCAAAGCTCTGAGGGACTGTCAAGCACCTTTCAGTTGTCTTCGCCGGGAGAAACAGTTCCAGGATACACAATTTAATTTAATTTGCATATTGCTAATAAAGGGTGCATGTGCTTGTTTTTCCACAAAGCGTAGTTGTATCTAAACACCTGGGAATGGCATTAAGCTTGTGGCAGGAACGTTGTCTGCAGACTCATTAGTATCCCTGTGTTTCCAACCACAAATTCTATTACGCTGCTGAGCATCTCAGCAATCCTTTCCCTGTCGTGCCATCGAGAAGCTGTGTTGAGCTACATACTGCTTTCCTTCGCTGTTATTATTGTGAAACTCTTGGCACAACTTAAGAAATATGTAATCGCTGCAGAAGTTTCTTCTTCAGATACTTTCTTCTGTTTCAGCTATTGGTTTCCTGTCAGCTGGTAAAGCAAAGCCAGCAGCAAGAGCCCGTGCACGTATCGTGCAGTCAAGCTCATCTGTCTCTACTGCTGCAGGTTAGCCAGTTCCTTGCCTTTTGCAGCGATCCATGGTGTTGCACTTAGCTTGGAAGATAATGTTTTTGAACTCTGACAACTTTTGCAAGTGGCTTTTGCCTTTTTTTAAGTGATATGTCTTCAGAGCCTTTTTTTTATACTCCCTGAAAAAAAAAAAAGCTTTCTGCAACTTCACCAAGCACAAAAGAAACTACTGTTATGGCTTTGCAATTTAATAATTTAAAATGATTAAATTTGCTTTCTGAGTGTCCCAGCTTCTCATACGCACACTCTTGTGCTTTCATGGGGGTTATGTGTGTATATATATATTCATATCTATGTACACTTATATGTATCACCAAGATATATGCATTTCTGTATGTATTACTTTTATTAAACAATTATTTTAATGTGACTACAAGAAGTAGTTATGATGAAAGCTGTTGTTAACTAATGGGACTAATGAGATTAAAGAAAGTCAAAAACCTGTAGAGCTTGCCTTCATTCAAGAATTCTGAGTAGTTTATAAATAAAACTTCCCATAGTGTAGCTTAGTTTTTCAGTCTGAGTCTGTATGTGATACGCTCACAGCTGCAGCATATGCTGCTCCCTGGCAGACAAAACTCAAAGTGAAGCTGGAAGTTTTAGTATAGGCAAAATGGCCTTGCATGGTGAACCCATAAATAAGACAACTGACAGTCTCTTTGATGTGATCTGTCTGTGTGGGTTTCCCCCCCCCGCCCCCCCCCCAAATGATCAATTTCATGTACTTTCAGATGAATTTATGGAATGACTTTATTGGTAAAAGTGAAAATCAATGTGTAGTGGAAATGGTACTGGAGAAGGGAGTGACTACAATTGATTTTAAAAAAATCAGAAGTAGGATGTTAGAAGTGCTTATGGATTTTTCATTATTATATTGACTGTTAACAGTCAGAAATTTCATATCCCATATACACAGGTACGTATTAATTCTTTAATTTTCCTGACCATTGATGATAAAGCAGTCAGGCATTTTGGAATAAATATAGTCTTTACTTAGTGGGTATTCGTATACAGAGAAATCCAAATGACAACTAGGAAAGCGTAGTAAAAAGCTGTGTCGTTTTATGTGTAGCCGGACAAAGCCACATGATGCCAGCTCCACGTACAGTATTATTGATAGGCTCAAATGTGTTGGATATTTGCAACAGAAATATAATCATATAAAGGCTGCTAACTGTCTACAAAATCCGTCAATCTTATGTTTCCGAAAAACCATGAACTAAAGGTTTGTATAAAGAAAGGAATGAAAGCAGGGAGGATGGGGGCTTGTTTTTAAACATAGTGCCTACTGCAATACTGGCTAGTATTGAGCAATATTTTACTATGGTTCACTGAAATTTCTGCAGTGCCACCCAGCTCTTTCTCTGGAGTGGACAAACTTCAGTGTCCTTGATGTATGTACCTGTGGGTAGCTCAAATA
Source organism: Steatornis caripensis (assembly GCA_013398225.1). Lineage (NCBI taxonomy): Eukaryota > Metazoa > Chordata > Aves > Caprimulgiformes > Steatornithidae > Steatornis > Steatornis caripensis. The sequence goes on from VZSC01001930.1 coordinate 618,599, forward strand.
ATCTTGACGCACACACATTTATTTTAAAGAGGTTTATTTCCTAATTCCTAGAGGCTCCTCTTCTGAAAGATCTGTTCTGTTGTTACCTTTTAAGGGTTCTACATTTAGACAACTGCCGCTCTCTTCATATGTGCTTGTTTGATGCTTAGTTATAGTATCTGGCAGAACTAAACTGTAATATTACATCAGATACTCTCATACTGCTCTTGCAGAAGTTATGAGCCAGTAGTACGGCCTACCAGTTCCACTGAGGCATGCCCTACTGTTAAATACTTTGTTTTCTGTAGAAGAATTCATTGCGTGCTCATATCTGAAGTCTGTGTTGGTGCATCATGCTTCAGTGCTTGATGCAGCAGCACTTGCAGTCTGAAGTACGTGTTGCCATAAGTACTTGAAGGTACTTGTAGTGGTCTGTGTTTTCCTTAAAAAGCATCCATCGAAAGTAAAATAACTGGTATCACTTGCAGCAGAATAACCCCTACAGGGCAGCTCTCCTCCACAGTCTTATGGCATACTGTCATAAGCCCTACTGTTTTTTATCACAATGTCATGTACAGTTGAGCTGTTAGTAAGACGGAACATAAGTCTTCAGAAAGTGCAAAACCATTTAAAGAATACAATATAGAGAGTAATTTAAAGAAAATCTGCAATAGGTTGAAAAAATTCCAAGCTGTTGGTTAATTGATAAGAGAATTGTTGAGAACTATAGCACAAGAGCAGAGGGTTGCATCTGGGCAGAGCCCGCACATCTAACAGTAGAGCTGGATCTGAGGAGGCAGCGGGGTGGCTTTGTCTCCCAGTTCCTGCTTTCCACTGAGCTCTGAACCTCACAGGGATCAGGCTTGTGGCAGCAAGATGTTGATTTTAAAAAAAATCATCAACATTGGCTTTCCAGTCTTGCTACAACAGGGAGGTTTCTCAGTGTGAGGTCCCACAGACATCCAAGTATAAGCAAGGCCGCAGCAAATTACAGATTTGTGTTGGGATCATGATGTCTTATTTCATGTTAAGTGCTGTCAGGAGTACCAGGAGAATGTGTACTGAAAGTATGCTTTCAGATTTACACCAGCATTTAACAGCATTACTGATAGCGGACCAGAACAAAATATGGCGTTTCTTTTCTAAGGTTAGACTAACTTAACGATCAAAGCAGGAATTGACAATACCTTATTATAGCTTCCTTCTGCAAAATTATAACCTGCTACAGTAAAAGGCCACAGGTTTTAACTCCCGATGTTTGTTGTCAGGTTCTGATGCCATTGGCCCTCTTGCAATAGGACTGCTTCGTTGGAAAAACCTGTATGTGTATGGGAACCCTCACCTCCCTCTCACCTTCTCTGAAGATGCCTGTGTTCCTGTATTTCAGTGTTTTGCTACACAAAATGACTTATCATATCCATTGTCCTGCCCTGCTTCACTTTCTATCACTCCAGTGCCTTCTTACAGCAGCAGTAGTCAAGAAACTTTGAGTCAAGACTCTGCAGGTAAGTGATTATTTCTTTTTTACATGTCAGAGCTTAGTTTAATCAGCAGTTTTAGTGCTCAAGTTAAACAGCTGTTGCTGCTGCTAGACTGCTTTGACTGCTCCTAAGGAAGGATTAGACCACAGAAACTTCATGAAGGAATTTATGCTTGTGCCAAGTAATCCTTATTCAAACAATTTACCTCATGGTTTAAAAAGCAGCAGAAAAAAAGACCATCATGTTCTCAGCCACAATAATAGAATTAGTGTACGTTTGCTCTAAAACTGCTAGACCAGCTGTTTGAGGGTGGATCTATGGTATCATATGGAGGCATTTGAGGACAGTATCCTCGCTTCTGTGCCTGTCATAAAACTGCGTGGTGGGCTATAACCTGATACGTGCATCATGTATCCAAAATGCTGTGAGCACTTGGCTAATCACAAAATATGGTGTACAAGGAGCATCCGATTACATCCATGGGAACACACTTGTGCTCCCTCGCTGTTACAAGGCTGATGTCTATCAGAAGCTATTAGAGACAGCAGCATGCCAGTCAGTGATGAGATGCTTCCAGTATGGGGTTTGGAGGTCTCTCGGGGTCTGCAGGAAAAATGATGGCTGGTAAAGGGTTGTGGTGTTAGGGCAAATTACTTGATCCATAGTCTGCTCCCATCCGTATCTGAGTCTTTGATCACAATGATGATAGGAAGAGGGCCACGAGCTCAGTGAGGTTTTTCTGGTTGGCGCATGAGGCCCTGGGCTACATGCTTCCTAACTGAACCCCATAAAAGGATTTTGACTCATGTTGCATTTTTTTGTGTTGCTAAGTGTAAGAGATTAGCAAGGTTCTGCCTCGGTGCCAGGTAGCAGACAGGTACGTATGGAGTGTGCAGTCTTAGCGGATCCAGTATTGAAAGGGGTAATGCTGGAAAAGGTTTGGTCTAAATACAGAGTGCTGACCTAGTTCTTAAAATGTCTGTAATACTTGCTGACAACAGTGGCTGAATGTAATCTCTAATAAAAAGTATAATCAAATATGTGTATTATTGTTCTTTGTATTAGTGCTTTTTAAATTGTAAGTGTTGTAGTACAGTAATGTAATTTAGTGTAACTGATGTAGTCATTACTGCATGTTACCAAAAAATAATGGGCCTGAAACTCTGTGGTGGTGCTGAAATCCAAACAAAACTGATTTCTCCCCTCCCAGAACCTTCCAATCTAATGGCTTATCCCCTGGAGCTGGCTAAATGCTCACGGCAGCTAAAAATCCTGGGCTCCAGCACTTCCAGTACTGTTCCTAATGCCTGCTCTGATGGTGACATTTGGAAAGCAGGAGTGCTAGGGGAAGTGCTAAAGAATTCATGCAAGGTTAAATGTTGTGAATTTCATTTATCTATTTTTCTGCTTCCAGTTAAAGGCACTGTAAACCTGCACCTCCTGCTCACAATCCAGCGTTCCTTGTGGGAAATCTGTGACTGTATCTGGAAGCTTAATTTGTATCACAGTTTATCTTACCACCTATTTTAGTGATATAAATGCTGTATCTGCTGTGAGATACTTCATATCTTTCCCATATGAGGAGTGACAACTCTGATTTTAATTGTGAAGTTGTTTTGGGACAGTGAGGTGGCAAGTGAGCCTTACTGCAAGGTCCATAGGCACCGGCCACCTGGAGGCGATTTGGAGGAGAGGAGAAAATTTAGCTAAAAAAAAAAAAGTAGTAGTAGTATAATAAAACTTGATAAGGAGCTGCTGCCTGTGCAGAACAACTTCCCAATTTTAAAGCATGGCTGCATATAGCTAAAGGTGACAGTATGATATTATATTACTAAGTCAAATATGAATGCCCGAGTTTTGATCTTAATTTAAGAAGCTACAGGGTCTTTGAAGAGATCACAGTGAGATGTTTATGAAAGTATTGCACCGAAAAGCAGCATAGCAGCATGGTGACAGGTCAGCAGAGAAGTAATGTCCATTTCTAACGGGGCTGGGAGGTCCGGGTGCAAAGCATGGCTCATAGCACAACAAGATACAGTCTTCATCTTGAGGAGTTAATGTCCTAATTTCTATACCCAATGAAACGATTGATAATCCATGGGATTATGTTAAATCTAAATGCCTCCTGCAGCATTTTTTACTGCATGTGAGCAGGGTGAAGTGTTTCTTATATAGTGATTAGAGGTGCTTTACCCCGTTGCATAGGAGTAGGAGGGTGATGTGTCAGCAGCTTCTCTGTATGACTGGATGTCATGTCAGCAACACCAGTCATAATCCATAGCGCTGGGCCTTATTATAATGCTTCTAATGCAAAGATTCCTCAAGTTTTAAAAGACTTCATCAGTTTTCAGGGACTGTCTTGCCATGATTGAAGAGCTTGTTTGCAGCGAAGGTAACAGCTGTTCAGCGGCATACAGCATGTCTGTGGAAGCTCGGGCAAGAGTACTGCATCAGCTGAAATGGGGTAATTTTTGAAAAGCCAAACGGTAATTTAGGGATTGATTAATGAGGTAGGGTATATCTTAAAGTTATATCCAGGCTCATTTATGTCCAAGACTACTTGATCAGCTCATTCACAGGTACTTGATATGCAAGGGAATACCATGCCACGGGTTTGCTGTGCTGCTTCTCTTTTGTAACTTCACATAAAACTCTCTACAACATTTTAATAACATAATCTTAAAAATTAAACTATGCTAAATCATGGCTACACCGTGCATACAATACATACAGTGCATTTTCAAAAGATTTCTTTTTTAACTACCGACGGTGGGAAAATTTCTGGCTGCTTCCTCCTAAGCAGGGCATTTCCAGGGCTGTGTAAGAAGCTGTGCCTCAGGATGTCCGAGCTGCATTTCAGTGTTCAGAGCAAGAAGATAGCAATGCAGAAAATAAGGTATCAACAAACTAAAATTCAGCNAACTACTGACGGTGGGAAAATTTCTGGCTGCTTCCTCCTAAGCAGGGCATTTCCAGGGCTGTGTAAGAAGCTGTGCCTCAGGATGTCCGAGCTGCATTTCAGTGTTCAGAGCAAGAAGATAGCAATGCAGAAAATAAGGTATCAACAAACTAAAATTCAGCGTATTAGGATATGCAGTATGAAGGACTTAGAACTGCAGCTAATAGTATTTGGGGAGCAGATCTTAGTGGGTGCTTTGCATCCTGCCTAAAAGGTTAGTCTCAATTTAGTGCTTCTGTTGCTTCGCAGCATTCTGCAATGCTAGATAATTTACAGAGTAGTGTCGAATTTTGTCCTTGGATATAGGAGTATAAGTGACATCAGAATCAATCAATTTTATGTACTCTGGAAGGGAATTCTTGAACTTTTAATATTACTTGTGATTTGAAACAATGTTTTCTGAGAGGATTGCACTGGTTAATAAAAACCATGCTTCTGTTAAGAATGGGACAAAACATGAGAAATTGTTCTGTACTGATTTCCTAACCTGGAAATCTTGTGAGGGAGTACCAAAGAGGAACTAAGTTTTGATAACTATTTCATAACTACATATCAGGTTTTGAACTGAGTCCTGAAAGGTTCCTATTGATTAACTTTGTCTCTTCTTGTGAGCATTATCCAGTGCTTAATTACATTGAACAATATATTCCAGAATATCCAGAAGACTTTGCTAGACAACACCAGCTGAATTGAGAGAAATATATCTGCACTGGGTAGAAATTAGTTGGGAGCTGAACAATACCTGTGAAGTTTGTGTCATCTGCAAATTTTAAAGCAAGACAAAACACAATACATTACAATATTAACTGTAACAAGACCTCTATGTCTTCTTGAAATTAATTATAATTTTTACCAATAATAATCTGAATATTTTCTCTCAACCACTTCTGACCTGAAATTAGTGCACCTTCATCTAGACTGTATTTCTGTTTGTTCGTTACAGGGACCCGTCCCCTTGTATGCTAGATCAGCTGTTTTGAAAGCAATTATATTGATTTGCCATTAATTGTTCCTGACAAATCTGTTGGCTCTTTGTTATCATCTTGTTTTCTTCAAGGTGCTTACAGACTACTTGATTTATTGCTTGCTTACTAATTTGTCACCATCTCTTTTAAAACATCGATGTTAGGCTGACTGGACTGTAATTACCTAAAGTACTTTATTTGCCCTTCTCCACTGTTAGGGGACATTACTCTATCCCTACTCTGATGGAGTACTCGTTAAAATGTATGTAAGTTCCTAAATCCCAGTGAGGCAACTGAAAGGTGAAGTAGGCACCTACGTGTCTTTGCTGGGTCTGTACCTGATCCCTGGTACATGAATGTGTGGAACAGAGCACTTTCAGGAGAACTTGTACTCCCAGCAGAGACAGGGAAAACTCAGAGGACTCGCGTCAGCTGGACCCCCTTCAGGGATGCACCTGGGTCTTTCTTGTAGTTGGTCAGAAACATGCACTTCTGGAAAAAATAGTATTCTTGTGATTGTGGTGCACGACTTTTTGCAGACATAAGAAAATATGAAAGAGTGTTCCAGCTTCATTGCTCAAATCTGTGGAAAGTCTGGCTGCAGCTGGAGTCTCCTGTTTTGTTTACGTAAATTTCTGTGACCTCTCCCTTTTATTTCCTGGTGTGATCGTAGCACCAAACCTTTTCCCTTTGTTTCCACACTGAAAGATGTAGTTTCACAGTAATATTGCCACCCGCTGTGAGTGCTGTATTTGACATAGACAAAGGTCAAATTAATTTGTTATGTATTTCTTGATTTGTATGTAAGTGCATACTTAAATGCATACCTAAATGGATTATTTGGTTCTGCAGCTTCCGTAAGTTTTTTTTTGACAGAGCTGCCTTGTCTCATGCAGCTCTTAAGGCCTGTTTTGAATTGCATAATAACAGTAAAAAGCTATATAAAGAAATAATTTGTGATACGGACTACTTCTTACTGTGGTGTAGGACTCTAGTTAAATTTATTTGATAAGATAAATGCAAAGGAAGTGAGTGCAATAGATGTAATGTTAGCTGAATTTCATAAAAGGAACCGTGTTGGCCTGCCTAGGCAGTTATTTGTTGTCCTGGGGAAAAATGAGAGTTAGAAGAATTATAATGTGAATAATGAGATCATTGAGGGGGACACGACAACTATCTCGGGAGAGGGAGTACTAAGTGGGAGGAAGATTAATAGTGGCGTTTCCCCAGTACTGGTTTGGAAACAAGGTTAATATTTTTATGGATTACTTATGCCTGGAAAGGAGGAGTGCATTGATGAGATGTGCTGATGAGACTAAGCTGGGAGACATCATCACTACAGAGGAGAATCTGAATGTCATGTAGGCAGAAATGGATGGCTTTTGGGAACAGAATACGAGAAAAGTGATGAAATACAATAGTGCAGGTTTCAAGACTGTGTGTAACAGGATTTTTTTTTTTTTTTTTTTCTGTGAGCTGGGAGTCCTCAGCTGGAAATGGTAGAGGAAGATAAACGCAGCTACTAATCAGGAGGGTGCTGCAGCTGTGAAAAAGCAAATGGAAGCCTGGGATGTCTCAGGTGAAATATTTGCCACAGAGGGAGAGATTAAAGTTGTTTACCCAAATTGACTTGCTTATTTTCAAAAAGGATAGAGCTGTACTGGAGCTTAAGCAGAGAAGAACTACCAGGACAATATGGGAGAGGAGAGCTTATGATCTAAGAGTAGTAAAGTTTGCTGTGTTCAGACTAGCGAAACAAAAGCTATTTAAAAACAAGAAAAAACAAGACAGCAGGTTTCCGTTTCTGATTATTTAATGCTTATTAAGGTTGGGAAATAGCTGGTTCAGAAGAATAGGCATCTGGATCCATTCGCTTACCCTGATCAGCAGCCTTCAGAGTCTGACGAAACCATTAAGCAACCCCGGAGATGCCACTGCTGGTGTCAGCACTTAGAGTTAACGGGTTCCGGTTGCAAATATTAATGTGAAGGGCTCATAAACTGCCTGACTCCTGGGGACTGCCTACAAAAGTGAAAGCCACAAGATGGTGCTGACACTCCTTGTCATGGTTAGAAAGCATTTTATCCAAGCTGCAGAGCACATGCAGTGGCCTGGTTGTAACTGGACAAAATTTCTATGGAGCTTGGTGTGTATTAACCTGTAAACAAGTAATAAAGTCAGTGGCTCAGGTTGGTCTACAGTTTGTAGTTATGCATTGATTTTTTTGCTAAGGGGTCCTAATACTCTGTATTTTTGAGGGAAAGAGGGAGGTGAAGACAGAAAGAAGGGAATTGGAAAGGTGATGGTTATTTCTGAGGTTGTACCTCTTTTTGCTTGGCTTTCAACTATAAAGGGACTAATGAAATTACAAAATTGAGAAGTAGAAAGAAAACACATCTCTGTTACCTCTGATTGGAATCCTCGCTCGAATTTCCACACTCTTTAACTGTCAAGGGCAAAATCTGCTGTACCTACGGTGCTACTGACTGCTTGTGCTCCTCCACCTATTTTCTTTTTATGCTTTTCTCGAGGCAGGGACCGTTTTGGGAGGTTTGTTTGGTATTCTCTGTACAGCGTCTTAAAAGGGAGCGGAATAGCGATAGGTTTCTGCAGTTTATGACTGTCCAGTAGAGAGCTCCTAATGAGGTTTATAAAGAGGAAAAGTATAGTTTGCAAAAGTGTAACTTGGGAACTCTGAAGTAGGCTGAACCCAAGAAATGATGCAGCCCAATTGACAACTGCATGTACTTCTATCAGTGCCCTGAGTGCCAACAGCCTGCCTTTGCTGCTGTCCTGTCCCACCTGCTAACGTAGGCATCGTGTCTCTCCTCATTAATCAGTGTGGCCATGAAGCGGTTTATCGTTCTCAATTCTTTCATTCAGCTCCCAGCAGAATCTTCCAGTGTTATGAATGGCAGCTGCTAACTACTTTTATGAAAATTAGAGGGGAATGTAATTTTTTACAGAATGCCTTTCTGGCAGTGCTGTGTCATCTTTTGCTCCTGAAAAGCAGTGTATGCATTTTTCCCCTGAATAAAATGAGACTAAATGTGTGTAAGCCTAAACCTGAAATAGGTAAAAAGCATACTGCATTCAATAAGTATGATGAATTAGGATCTTAAAAAGAACATTAAGTATGTTGGTAACATACTGTCCTTGCTGACTCTTGGGACAGAGAGTGCCATTGAGTCTATACTTGCAAAGATCTAAATACATGTACTGAACCAATTTCAAGGCTCTGGCTACCAAAAGGATGGGTTTTATGATTCAAAGATGTGTCATATTGTTTACTCAAAGTTCTGACTTACATTAAGTGCTAATTTAATTCTAAAAAACTCAGGTTTAAGAGAAAGGAAATAAAAATTGTGAAACTTGTGTGGTTTTCCGACCTTATTGCAGGATCAAGCCTAGAAGCTGCTGAGCTGCCTGGTTCTGACCCAGCAAAGCAATTAAGTGTATGCTTAATTTTGGACTTGAGAGTTGTGCCATTGATATCCATTTACCTGATTCTCTAAAGGTTCTTACCATGTACGGATGAGAACCAAAATTTGCCTAAGCACAAGGAGGTGGTAGTTCCTGTTATAACTTGTATTTAGAAATGCTAATCAGCACTGATCATGCTCTGTTAGTCGAAGGCACTTAACACTGGCGATGCTACCTCGTGCCTCCTGTGGCGCTGTATCAGTGTGCTTCAATCTTGTGTTTAGAGAGCAGCTTTAGACCTGGAAGTGCATTTATTCTCCAGCCATCTCTTTCTGCTAACATCTCCTTTGCAATTAATTATGAAGCCTGGCCTTTCTTTTCACCTAGAATGTGGATATTTGCCCTTCTTGCTGATCTGAGGTTGGCACGNATGCTAATCAGCACTGATCATGCTCTGTTAGTCGAAGGCACTTAACACTGGCGATGCTACCTCGTGCCTCTTGTAGCGCTGTATCAGTGTGCTTCAATCTTGTGTTTAGAGAGCAGCTTTAGACCTGGAAGTGCGTTTATTCTCCAGCCTTCTCTTTCTGCTAACATCTCCTTTGCAATTAATTACGAAGCCTGGCCTTTCTTTTCACCTAGAATGTGGATATTTGCCCTTCTTGCTGATCTGAGGTTGGCACGCTGTTGGACAAATTTAAACTGGAATCTGATGCTGTCACCATTTACTCATTGCTGGTGCTTCATGTGAACTTAAATTCTGTAATAAGTTTAAGGGTCTGTAATACACAGTGTCCTTCTCAAATTGCTACTCAGCTAACACAGACTTGAATTTATAAGTTCTTATTTGTTTTGATTGCCTTATTCTTTCTTGAATACTTTTCTGCAATGTCCATTGACCACAGCTGGTGAAACAAGAATTGGTTTGAAGGTCAGATTTCACAGAGACTCCTTTTCTTTAGGCAATATTCTGTTTTTGTGGGCTAATCAGTTAATGCAGAAAAGGGTTAGGATGGAGTTCTGGTCAATAACAGAACAACCGCTTTTTACATAAGTATGTGCCTCTGTACCACTCTTCCAATTGCAGCCTTCTAGTGCTAGACAATCTTTAAGACTTACTGCAAGAAGGAAATGTTTAATTAGCTCTTTAAATCTAATAAGGCTTTACTGATGCTGTGCAAAACAGCAATCTGCTTCACTTTTCTGTCAGTGACATGCCTTTCCTTGTGAACAGTATACCTATCTTGCATATTTTATAACCAAAATACTAATGTATAGTACAAGACAAGTATAAAATTATTATTTAATATTTTAATGTTAACTTTACAGCATCAAAATAGGACATTTCCCAACTTTATCTCCAGAGAAATTAAGTCTGCAAATAGAATGCTTTTTGTTTTGTTGCTCATTAGCGAATATAGCACAGTTAAATCTTTAAGTGTTGTATCTGTAAGTAACTGATACATCCTTGTGCTGGAAAAACCTATTTAAAAAAAAAAAAGACCCTTCTAATAAATCTCCTTTTGATAGTCACGTTAAAGAGAGCGAAGCAGAAAAAAAAAAAGGCTAATGTTGGAAAACCGTAAAGAAAACACAATTTTTTAATGAGCTTTTTTCAATTTGATATAGATAATGAAGTCTTGGTCCTTTGAAAGAGAAAGGACGTGTGTCAGAATTTCCAATGTCAAGCAGGAAGCATTCATGTGTAGCGCTGCGGTACAAGGCTGAGAGAGAGCGAGCAAGAGCCATATAATTAAAATGGAAAGAACTATTCACAATAGCTCCAATAAAGCCCTTATTTTCTTGCTCTGTCTTGAAGCTTGGTTTAAAATAACTTGTTTAGTTTCCCATCACTCCTCCCATTAAAAGAAGGATAATCACTTTCCAGAAAAAGAGCCTGGAGATGCCAATTTGAAAAATGCAATGCTGTCTACTCTTTCACCTATACCATTTGCTTCGCTTTGCTCATTTTTCCTTGCATTTTTATATTTCTTCCCCTAACATTCATTGCGTACCTTTGAAAATCTCTTCCTATTGTCCTTCTCTTTCCTGCCTAGCTTTTCCTTCTGTGTATGTGCTGTGAATTTGTCCTTCTTTTCCTGCCTATTATTTTGCTTTCCTCATTTATACAGTTTCCAGGAAAGAAGCACTTCCGCTATGTATCTCCGATTGCCCTCAGCCTGCTTCTGCTCAGCTCTGAGGAGGAGGTAGCTGGAGGAAGCTCCATGTACCTTTTCCTCCCGTGTTGGCTGCTGTAAGAGAAGTGGTTTCCCACTCCCTGGCTCACAGGCAAGGCTCTCCGCTTAGGTTGTGGCTTCAGGAAACTAAAAGGTTAAAATTGAGACGAATAAGGAGAGCAAACCATGGTGCTGCCTATGGCTCTCACTTGGTCAGGATGGATGCCCATGGAGGTGGCGGGCTGCTGAACTGGCTGATTAGGACCAAGAGGAGAGCGGATCACTACGTTCCAGAAAGCTGTTCTGTGGCTGGCTTCCAGCAGCGAGCCTCTGTTTCTGTAGTAGGTAAGCAGGGGGCTTTTTTGGCACTTGCTGATCTAGTGTCTGGTAGATTAGCTGCTGCTTTGTGCTTGCATCTGATTGCTTTTAATATTTCCATGGCATTTATGTCTAAGCAATGTCTTTTGGCTCAAAAGTCTGAGAAACGTTTCTTGTGGGGGGCAAAGAACCTTAGACAGAATTCCAAAGTCTACTGGCATGCTCATAGTTGAATCCTAATTATGAGAGTGCAGGAGCCCTCCTTACTTTGATTCAGGATTTAAGCTCTGTTAGAATCAATGGAAAGACCCAGTTGGGCTGCAGTATAAGGTAATGTAACCCAGGATGAACAAAACTTTTACTCAAATATAGCATAACTTGTTTACACATATTTTAGAACCACCCCCTGCTGCGTCCTGTCAGTTCATGTGTTTGCCTTTGGTACTACTGCGTTTATAGAACAAGCCCTATTTTGCTGTTGCACAACTGCGCTCTCTCTGTACTGTCTAGGCTTCTTTTTGGCCATTGTTTCCTACCCCTTTGTTTCCTTTCTGTCCTGGAAATAAAGCTGCAGAAATCCCATGAAATGAGCACTTACTCCCTGTTGTCTGTACAGAAAACCCCCTGCATATATCTGATACCACTCTGGGGTTATAGAAGTAATTGCTGCTTTGCAAATGACAAGTTCTAAAAGCCCAGTCATCTTTTGCACATCAAGAGTGAAAACTGCAAACATACCTCATGCACAAATACCTGCATGCTTCTTTCTTATTTCTTTTAAATACTTCCCCTGGGTGCTGCTTTCTCCCTTGCCAAAAATACTGCCATTCACATACTTGAAAAACTTCGGTCTTTAAAGTGAAAATACCGCAGAGTGAAAATAAGTTATTGGAGATTAAGTTTGTGGGGGAAGAGAGAGCATCAGTGCAGCTCCATACATAAAGATAGGAACATACTGCACCTAAAGCTTGTTGAAAGCAGGCTTTTGTATTTGTGTTTTGTTTTGTTTTGTTTTTTTTCTCCTTAGGCAGATATTACACTATGCCATTCTGTGGATGGTAGGTGAGGGAGGGAGAAACAAAAAGCTGGAGCAGTTATCCAACTATTCTGCGAGGTCACAAGCGTAGTGTTTGATAGAGTCAGAGCAGAAATCAGACCCCTCTAGGTGATCTTCAGGATAGCAGTTTAAACAAAATATTATCTCTTCTGCTATTAGTAGAGCTGACAGTTTAGAACCTGTATTAGTAAGCATCCTATGTAACACTGGAGTAAAAGGCATCTTTGCCATAAATTAGGAGCAAGCAATGAAGCTGTAACAGTAAAAATTTTTAGCTATATGTTTTGCTGGGTTGAGTTATGTAATAGTCTTGATCTGAGAACACAAGAGGGTGAGGATGAAATTAAATGAGTCATTGTTAAAAATAGGGTGTGGATCTGAATTAGATGTTGAATGTGCTGGGCAGCTGAATAGAGGATGCAATTTGCTGAGAGGAATAGACTGTGTCTGTACTACGTGAATTTTGAATGCTACATAAACTCATAGTGATTAGGGTTACTGGTGATTTTAGTTAGTTGTTGTAAAAACAGCTTGAAAACTGAAATAATCTGGGAATTGTGTGTATTGTTAAAACTGTGGGGACGAGAAAAGCATCTGACTGGTCCAGTGATAAGTGTTCCCTTCTATGCAAGGAGATGAGGTGCAACAGTTTTAAATCTTTCTTTATATTAAATACAATGAGTGGCAAGTGGTGAAGTGACTCTATAGGACATACGAAAATAGCAAAAGTAAAAAGCAGCTATGTTGGTAAATACAGGAAATCGTGAGCACGACTTGGTTTTAAGCTATAGGTGGTTAGAATGGGGTTTGTCTCATGACTAGGAGGATGCGATGGTTCAGTTTATAGGGTGAGGGAAGAAGTGATCACTTTTAACAATGATGATAAAGACGGCAGGAAATTATGACCTCTGGCAATTACTGGGGACAGAATCCTTCAGCAAGTGGACTAGAAGGTTCCTAGCCTGACCCAGAACACCAAATTGTAGGTTTTGTTCTGACACAATTTAAAACTGGAGCATGATGAACTTGAGTAGTGGTTCACCTGCTTATCGCTGTCATCCAGATGGCTTTAGAGAATTCTTTGATGGGTATTTTCATCAAAATAGAGTAACTACCAGTAACTCTCTTGGATGGGTGAGTTTTCACTAGATAAAAAGCACAATGCATTATGCCAGTGCTGTGTGGGCATCCAAGCCCTCCACTTGGTTTAGATATTGAAGGGGAAAGAAAGCACATTTCTCTGAGCTTAACCTGCATCCTAATTGTGGGGATGGGTGCCACTCAAGCACAAGGTCTTTACAAAACCAAAACAAAACAGCAGAGGATGTGCTGGTCACCGTGGAAACCGGGCTTTGATGAAGAGGTTGTATGTCTGGTAATACTTTATACTGAAATCTGATTACAATAAAGATCCATGTTATTTTTTCAAATTCTTCCATTTCCCCTTCTGCTCTCTAATATACTTTTTAGATGACAGAAAGGAGGAAACTGCAAAATATGGAGATTTGTCTTTAAAGTACAGTAAAATACTTACTTCAGCAAAATAGTAACCCATTTTGCTGAGACAAGGTTTTTATATAAGGCTAGAACATGCAAATGGAAGCTATACCAAAGGAATTCAGTGCTTAACAACTCTGGACATGCGTCAAGTTTAAAGGCCAATTACTTCAAAGAATACATGGAAAATTCTGTCATTAAAGCAGTGGCTAAAATTGACCATTTGTAGAAATAATACCTCTGCATTTGTACACATCCAGATATCCAGCATAGAGTCTCATGATCTCAGTGAAGTTTTTTGTGCATCTCTGCACGCTGTGGGCTCTTAGTCCAGAAACACTATCTTTGTGTAACTTACCAGCCCTGAATTTTGTGGTATGTTAGAAGTTTTTATTAAAAATGTCATTGAAATTCTGTCAGTCAAGGTTTTTCTGAGCTCAGGTATGAATCCGGCAATAAGTATTTGAAAGCTGAACCAGAAGAACCATCAATGGCTGAATAAAGATGGCTTTATGTAAAAATCTTGGCACTGACTGATGTAAGCTTCAGTGAAACAGCTTCTGAGACGTTTCAGAATATCAGATGAGGTTATCGTCACAGAAATGGCCCCCTGAAATTCTCATTTAATAGGCTTATGTATATAGGAGAACTGATACAGGACTGAGGTAGTTTCAGTGCATGTTTTGGGACGCAGTCTTTCCATTGTCCAGTTTCATGAGCACAGTGACACTGTTCTTACACCATGAACACCCTGTTCACTCTTATTTAGAGCAACTTACCAAATGAATGTTACAGTAATAGTGAATCCAACTCTGAAAAAATGTAAATGCAGGGTTTAATGCATGTAAACTTGACTGGTAACGTACATGTTTTTTCTTTAAATAAGGAATTTGTATTATCAGTTATGATCAATAAATTCTTTATCAATATTTATTAAATTTATATATTGGTATAATTTTAATACAATACTCTTTAGTACAGTATTTCCTGCTCAGGTGACACAATTCTGGTCAGCAGTATTATCTCACAGCGACTCCATCTTCTTTCACTACTTCCTGTGTGCATTCAAAGTCGTGTCTTCCTTCTTTAGCTGTGGAAAGTACTGTAGGATTTTGCCACGCTATTCTCTTGAAGTTGACAAGGTCTGTTGAGGTTCTGTGGAATAAGTTGCACCCCCACGCCCCCCCACCCCCGCAACCTCCAGCACAAGAGTAATCAAGAATATGTTACTTTTTATTGATAGAACCATTTTTTTTAGTGGAAGGCTATAGTACCTTGTTTCGTAATTCTTTAAAATATCTCCATGAGCCTCAGGCGTACACAGAGGAGGGTTTGGCTCAGAGAAAAAAGCTTTGGTTTTTGTTTTTAAGCATACTGTTTAAAATTCTCTTTGGCAACTGAGAAGACATGACATGGAAAGTTGCAAGATATATTTTATTCTTAACATTGTTTTACACTGATTTAGGTTTCATTCTGAAGCAACTTGAAGATGCATTTTACTTCAAGCATGCCAGTTGTCTAGAAATTGCTTGCATGCATAATTATTTGCAGATTTTGATATTTCATTTAAAAATGTTTATACGGGTTTCAATAACTGTGTGATAAATATTCATTTGACTCCGCAGATCCTGTGTGTGGCTGTCTTTAAAAAAACAAACAAAACAAACCCCTCCAGCTCTGTATGCAACAGTCATCTTTACAAAAGTATTTGTGTTATAGCATTTAAGATACTTGTTTTCATGTTAAATTCCTTCTCTTGTTTCACCCTGTTCCTTCCATACAAATGAAGATACACGGTAGAAAGCAACAGTATTTGCTTAATAAATTTAGAATTTTCTATCTATGACGGTGACAAATGTATTAATTTAATAAGCTGGGCTAATTTTCTATATTAATATGTCTTTATGCAGAGCACTTTTGGGAAAAGTAAATAGTTAGTCAGTGTAAATGTGTTAATAAACCAGTCTGAAAATACTAATATACGATTATTCATGCTTACATTATTTGAAGTTATGTTGTATGTAGAATAGTTGTTTTTTTTCTAACCAAATTAAAACATAGATGTATTTGAGGTCTAGACCTTATGCAAAGCCTCTGAAGAGGCCCTTAATTTTCTTAAATAAAGCAGCCAATTAATCATACATACTACTGAGACCATCATGGATGATCTAGCAAAACATTTCAGCTAACGTGTGGTTTTAGGTATGCGCATAATCTTTTGAATTCAGTGGAGCTTTCGTGTGTTTTAGTATTAATGTTGAAACGTTTTGGTCAGCTAGGTCTTGAATGCTCAGTATCTTGGTTGATGCCTCTCCAGTGAGGACTTTTGGTTTTATGTGCACATGACCTCAGATTGCATCTTTGCTTGTTGCAGGGAAACTTGTCAGTAGCAGAGTTCCGAGAGCTTTTACTCATAAAACTGTTTTAGCAACTGAAGTAAAGAAAGAACTTGGTCTGTATTGAAATAGTAACAAAGTGCTTCTCTGGTGCTGCAGCTTCTTGATAAGAGGTTAGACTTAATGGTCTCAGAATGCATTTATTCTTCTGACATTCTTTGACATTCTGTAGTGATGGATACTTGCAGAAATACTTGCAGGTATTTAAAAATGATGATGATTGACCTCTACTTTCAGAGCTAAGAAGGCTTTTTTTGCCCTTCATTTTATTCAATAACAACTTGCAGCTGGGGAAACTCGATGCTTTGCTCTGCTGGCAGCCTGTTCGTGGAGGGAGGTGTGCCGAGGAAGTTAGTCTGTACAAGGAAAACTAACTCACCTAAATTGTGATCAGTGGGACACCCGGAAGGCTCCTTTCACGTGCCGGACCTGTCCCATTTTTATTCTGCAGTGTGGTCACTGTGGAGGGCTGAAAGCAAACTTAAAATGGCAAGATTTATAAGGTAAGCATATGACAAATATTCCTGATGGTTTGCTGTTTATGAAAAAGTGTGACGGTCCTGAGGGCACTGCAACCACCTGAAAGCTTCCTAAGCTTGGAGAAATGTAGTAGAGAGCATGATGGCACTGTGTGATCAGAGGGGTTGCAGGGACTGGAGGGGCCTCACTCCTGTGCATTTGTGTCTGAGTTTGGGGATGAGATTTGGAAAAAGGTAGCCTTGGTTATAAAGAGGAACATGAAGCCAGGAGTGGCTTTCCCGCTTGGTACAAAAGCAGATGAGAACAGCAGCAACAGAAAGGCGGGAAGCTGTGAATAAACATGGGTACAAGAGGCGGGAGGTTCTTGGGCAAGAGGCGAGTGGCTTGGTGCACCAGCCCCTGGGCTGCCCATAGGACTCAGCTCTGAGGGTATGCAGTTGCCCCATTTCTTGACTCCTACAGCAAAAAAGATGCTTCAGGAGTTTGAAGTCACAGCTTGGGGAAGGATCCATCACGTTATAAAAGAGGGTTTGGTTCTTTTGTTCTCCTCTGCAGCTTTGTCATCAGGAACAAGCCTTTGGCTCTGACAGAATAAATTTGTACTGCTTTCACCTTTTCAATCTTGTTATTAAAAATGAATCCCAATGAAGCTGGCAAACTTAATGTAAATTACTCCTCCAATTACAGTGAGTATGTATAGGCAGCCACTTGGGAGGTATAAGAGGAGGGGATGGGCTCCTTCTGCCAAGCTGCAAGGGCAGTTTAAGGACTGGTGTCATGAGAGGCCGAGTTACAGGGAGAAACTTTCCTGCCTGGCATAGATTAGTGTGTCCTCACAAGCACAGGTGGTGGAAAAACAGCTCAATCCTTCCTTGGCCACCTCATGTCATGTTTGAGAAAAGGTGTTGTAGAAGCTGAAATGCTTCACTTCCATGACAGGCTGTTGAGGGGCTTTGATTTTTGCAGAGGCGGCACCTGTGCTGTTCTCTCACTGGCAGTGCAGTCTCCTCAGTGGGATTTGTGGCCCGCAGCTCCTTTCTCCCAAATAAAGTGCTGCCGCCGTGGCAGAGGCAGGGCAGGCGCAGCAGGACGTGCCACGTGGGAGGAGGAGCAGCAGCGCTTTGTGAGGAGACCTGCGCCCTGGCCCCGCAGCGATGAAGCTGCGGGTAGATCCCCGGCAACCTACGTCAGCTCACTTCCACATCTGCTTAGGCAGAGATGCTGTTAAATGCGAGTGTGTGTAGGGGGAAGGACAGCTCAGCTCAACCAAAGGACAGAATGTGGACTTTAGGTTTGGCCTTATCTCTGTCCTGTGTATCATGCGTAAGGGCATAGGGTTGTGCTGCTCTGTACGTCCGTCTTCACTTAATGTCTGAATTTTTTGAATAAATATCCTGAAGCGGGGCAGCTGGAGGGCACCGGGGCAACCTCAGTCATTAGGCACCTCCCTGGAGACAAGAGCGGGGGACAGGCGCGGCCCGGGCTGGGCTGGGTTGTTGGCCTGTGGGTGAGGTCAGCATCAGGCCTGGTGAGGGCCCTCTGCAGGCTTATGGCCTGGCCGGGCCTTGGCCCCTGTAAGGCTCACGGTGGTGGTCTCCTGGTCACCTTCCTCACTGACTCTGACTTTGATGCTGGAGGGTGGTTTTGTAATTGCTTTGGTCAAATTCAAGCTGGCATCAGAAAATGGAGGTGTTTAATCTCATCAGGTATTTATCACCTGAACTAGCATCTCTGAAAGGGAAACCAGTGATAAATTGAAAGATACTGGGGAGCAAAACTCATCTCGCTTTCCTCCAGCGCGCTCTGTAGCAGCAGTGGTCAGGACAGCATGACCCCACGCTGCCTTGAGGACACATAGAAGTGTGAATCTAATATGCTTCTCTGACTTCAACTGTATGCTGACTACCTTTAAAATCAGTAATGTGTTTTTTCTGAGTTTATGGCTATGAGACTAACTGTTCTGATGCTTTATGGAAATCTAACAAAACTTTTCTTTATGAGCCCCAGGCTGAAATGTGAATGAAGAAGGTGAAAGATTAAAAAAAAAGTTTTATAGGAAGAGTTGCTATTACTCATTGATTTATTTTCTGCAAGTCGTAGATGATTTTAGCCAATTGATCAGAGTCTTATTTGGTTTTCCATATATGTAGGTGAAAAATTATCTTTTTTTTCTGGGTTATCGTTACTTTTTGCTCTACAGCTACTTATGGGATCATTTTTCCTTAAGTCACGTATTTCCTAATGGTCTTTGTTTAGTGTTGAAATGGCCATTAATCTGACTAACAAGACAATTACTTTTTCCAGGCCCTACTAGCACTTCAAATCTACAACTGATAAGTATAAAATGAGCCAAACAGCAACATCAGAAAATTATTGTTCTGAGTCTGTGGCTTTAGAAAGCATGGAGCATGTCAAAAAATCGGTCTGGGGAATATGTCGGTTTTAAGGAGCCTTTCTCAGGCTAAGACAAGAAAGAGAGCCAGAGCACACGTGGATACAAAAACCTCTTCCTGCTTTCAGGACTGACCTTAAATACTGTTTTACTTCAGATGATAATAGTATTTAAGCTAAAAAAAGATATAAATGCAAAAGGCAGCTAATACTTCTAAGTGTGCACTGGTCATTATTGAGGAAGCTGAAGGTGGATTGCAATAAGCAAAAAGTGTTTTAAGTTTGGTTTGTCTTTCTAGCCTCTCTTGCACAATTATCTCCTGTGCTTTGCATAGGACATTCCCCCCACAGCGTGCACACGGGGAGCCACAGATGGAGCGTTGCAGCGTATCACTAGTGCCAGCTGGACACCGCTGCTTGCATGATTCTTTAGCAGCAGAGTAATCAGCACCTAAGTCAGCAATCTTTCCACTCTTAGTTTCATGCTTTAAGTAACACAACAGCTTTTTCCACCAGGGATATTTGTGCTCCTTGAATCCTTTTTCCTTACATGTGACTTACTGGTCTCTCAGGCAGCTTGCTTTAAGACCTAAAGCAATGTGAATTCCAGATACCAATATCAATTCTAGTATTGTAGTCAGCTACAGGAGCATGTCTGTTGAGCTACATCTGGGTTTTCTTACCGACTCTTTCTGTTGAACTGTGTAGGACTTGGTATGTTTACCATCTTCCAGGGCTGGCACATCAATGTGTAGCTGTCTTCCACGTTGCCAGCAAGTGTCCAAGACTGAACTGCTGCTTGCTCCTCTCTACAAATGAGAAGCTACTATTGAGTTGGTGAAATATTTTAAAAATAGATACAACAGCTGTTACAATGAAAATATAAGGAAAATACTAAACTATCTGATGTACACAACCAGAAGAGATTTGGATGCGTGTGTGTTAGTAAGTAATCTTACTCAAGCAGAACTGTTGCAATGCCAGTGCCTTTTTGCTTTAGATATTTTCAGACTGGAGTGTTTCACTTAGGAAATATTGATATTTCACAAGATGTTGATATATTGGGGGTTTTTTTCCCTAGATTAAAGTTTTAGGCATGTGACAGATCTCCCCAAGCTTCTCTGACGGGTCTTATGTGTCTGAGCAGCAGGTCTATGATTAGGTGCAGGACTTGTTGCACCGCACGTTTGGCTTCTTAGTGCCCTGAGGTTATTAACTTCCCGGACAGGTGCTGAAGGTGGATGAGCAGAGCACAGTGTTACACTACAAACATTCCCTTTCAAGGTCTTTCTTCCAAAAATATATTTTGACATTTTGAAAACCACTTGGCAAGCACCTTTCACCTTTTTTTTTTTTTTTCTCCTACATGGAAAAAAATAAAATCCACCTAGGTTTAGAGGGCTGGGGGGATCGATACAAGGGTTTCATAAGCCCAGAACTAAATAAAGCACTTCTGTCTTTTTCAGTCAAAATAGCTTGCACTGTGCCATAAAGATTCTTTACTTAATTAAGCCAGAAGAATCTATTAAAACATTGCTGACTCTGGCTTGTAGAAAATCTTTGGGTTTTTCTTTCCCCGTCTCCTCACTACAACTCTTCTGTTTACCTGCCCAGCTGAAGAAACAGTTGTGTTGACATCTTTAGGCTCCTGCCCTTTTGTGACTTTCTACGCTGGAGAATCAACAATGATCTAAAAATATTAAATTGTGTATTTTGTCACACATTTTTATATGGCACTTTAGCATAGGCAGTGACAGTCATCCGTAAATACACACAAAATACTGAGTTTGTCACAAATAGATACTAATTTTGTTACATTTTGTCCATTATATTAGGTCTTACATGCCATGTATACCATTTTTTTTCTTGGTGAGGAGCCAGTTCTTTTGAGCTCTTTTCAGCAGATCTTTAACAAGGGGGTGTGAGCTGCTATTAAAAGGTTGTTTTGAAATATTGTTGTCAGTGGCTAGCAGTATTATGAATGTGGCCTGGGGTGATGCATTTATAAGTGTAGTTCCAACCACTTCAGGATTTCTCTTTTCATTTCCTCTTGCTTTTAGTATTACAGAGATCCAACAGGATTATTAATGGTGACACTTCAAGATTTTCTTTTCCTTACATTAAAAAAAAATCCATTAAAAGTCAGAAAACTTAACTAAATCATGAGTCTTTATGGTTAATTTATGTCTGTTACATTCCTAATATTTGAAAAGTTGAGTGTCCAAAAATGGAGCCAGTTTAAATGGTCTGTGCTTCCGAATGAGCTGAAATAATGGACCAAATAAATAGATAGTAAGTTAATTTAAAAATACCTTACCTTTCTGGGAGAACACTTAAAAATAATCCTATTACTATTTCTAAGATGCACTTCAAATATTTCCGTAGATGAAAAAATCCTTTAAATTTTGATAAGAGACTAGGACGTGGGGAACTCATCCCATCCTTGGTAGGCATGATGGTACTTAAAAGGCCATCGTTAATGGGCTCACTTTCCAGAGTCTCATCAGCCAGTTGTTGGAACTCCTCAGTATGGGGCCTTTTATGTGGGTCCTTGCTGGGAGGAAGAACCCGGGGTAAACTTGCCTTCTTCTCTTGATTCTGCCTGAAATACCAGCAAGTATCAGAGGAGGGTGTTGTGTGGAAGAAACAAGGCAGGAAATTCCTCTTGTGTCTGGAGAAGTTTTTATTTATTTCTTTCTGTTAAAGACAGTCAGGCTCTTTGATTATGATTTGTGTATGTGTGTGTATGTTAATCAGTGGTTATGATTATCAATTATAGTTATTATTAGTGATTATCATAATTTTGGTGTTTTCTTTCTATTTGAAATATTTTTTTTTGTTGAGGGGTTTTTTGGAATTGCAGAGTAATTTAGGTTAGAAGGCATCTTGAGAATCATCTTGTCCAACACCACACTGAAAACAGGGACAGCTTAGATTAGGTTAGATTTTGATTAATTCAAATTACGTTCATATCCTTTAATCAAGGGAAGGCAAACCTCAAATCAAGAGTTAATAATACACTTTGTCTCTTCATAGAGATCACACATTTTTAGTAACTACGTTTTATTTTAAATTATTCTTTCTCTAAACCTCTTAAAAGTTAGCTGTGAAGGTGCCAAGTGTTTAGGTGCTCAGCAACAGTCTCTACTGTTGTAAACTCTGAAATACTCGCATGTGTGCACATACATCTCCTAATTGATAATGTTTTTGTGTTTGCTTCATCATATTGGGGTGTCTGACCCCAATGGTCCTGCCTTCCAGTGGCCTGTCCATGGAATCAAATGCTTTCTCCCATTTCCCTGTGCTATATTCTTGATATTTTGTTTGCACCTCCTCTCACCATCTGTTTTGCAAATTGCTATAGAAGTAGGGCTGGATGCAGCTATGAAACTATCACAGAACCTGCAGCGCACTGGATACAGAGCACAGTTTACCAGGTGATGCTCTGCTGGGGGGCCATTCTTAATGTATCTGCCCTTGCTAGGTCCTTCTTCTCTTCTTCAGCCTTAACTTTAGTTCATTTTTCTGCTTTCCTGAAGATGAATGATCAGCAGTTGCACCTCTAATTTGACTAATGGTCTGGCACAGCTCTAAGCCACCTGCTTTAACAGTGAACTGGAAAGCCCTCATAAGTGTCTGGAGGCCTGTCTGTTCTGGGCATCTGGCCCTATGCTTTCTAGGTGGCATCTTTCTCCTCATTCCTCATATTGCAGCTGCATCCTGCTCTGTGACCTGACGTAACATGCATGTCTGCCTGCAGGTGAAAAGGTCCTACCACTCCTCTTTGGTCCATAGTCAAAAATTAAAAAGATATCTGGGGATGAATAGGTGAAGAATATATATATATATTTACATGCTTTGTTTAAAGATTTGTCATGCTTATCCAGTGCAGCATACTGTCATCTCTGACTTGTTCACTAACTTTTGCATCTCACAATCTTCTATCACTGGTAATTCAGTGCTTAAAACCTTTCACAGAATCCACACTGTGTTTTAAAGATTTTTTCCTTTTCTCCACCCTAAGTCTGTTGAAAGCAAACATCACAGGCTTTAAAAATGTTCCTTTATTTTTCTGTTGGGTGGAAAGCAGATCTAACTTCTGGCAGTAAAAGATACGTGGACCTCAGTTTAGTTTCTTATTGGACAGACTGTCGTCTTAGTGCTGCAGCGATCCGTACTAGGAACTAACCTATGGATTGAGCTTTGATTATGAGATTGTCTTCTGTGTAGTCTAAANTTGTCATGCTTATCCAGTGCAGCATACTGTCATCTCTGACTTGTTCACTAACTTTTGCATCTCACAATCTTCTATCGCTGGTAATTCAGTGCTTAAAACCTTTCACAGAATCCACACTGTGTTTTAAAGATTTTTTCCTTTTCTCCACCCTAAGTCTGTTGAAAGCAAACATCACAGGCTTTAAAAATGTTCCTTTATTTTTCTGTTGGGTGGAAAGCAGATCTAACTTCTGGCAGTAAAAGATACGTGGACCTCAGTTTAGTTTCTTATTGGACAGACTGTCGTCTTAGTGCTGCAGCGATCCGTACTAG
>VZSC01001931.1:0-20320 GCA_013398225.1 Steatornis caripensis
AAGAGGGGGGCGAAGTGGCTGGAGCGGAGATTCCCTTGCAGCCCGCGGGGAGAGGGCAGGCTGTGCTCCTGCAGTCCACAGAGGATTGCAGTTGAGCAGACACTGAAGTACCAGGGCAAGGCAGAGATGGACCTGCAGCCTGTGAAGGACCACGGTGGAGCAGAGAGGGACCTGCAGCCCGTGGAAGACCCCACGCCAGGGGAGGAGATACCTGCTCCCAAAGCAGACTGCATGGGCAGCCTGCGCTGGGTCGGTCTGTTCCTGAGGGGCTGCACCGTGTGCGAAGGACTCCTGTCGGCGGGGTTTGTGAGGGGCTGTCTGCCAGGAGAGAGACCCCGCATTGGAGCAGGGGAAAGGGTATTTATTTGGTTTTAAGATCTGGCTTTTTATGTCTCCTTATCCTACTCTGCTTTGATTGATAACCAATTAAATTGAGTATTTTTTCCCCAAGTGGGGTCTAGCTTTGCCTGTGCCTACAACTGGTGAGTGACCCCTCCCTGTCTGTGTCTCAGCCCACCAGGTTTCATTACATTTTCTCCTCACCCCGTTGTGGGGGGGGAGGAGTGAGTGAGAGGCCGTGTGGTTCCTTGTTGCTGGCTGGGCTCGAACCACGACAGAAACAGATGTCTGTGGTGGTACTAATTTACACTTGCTATGGGTTATTTTACAACTTGTTTTTATTGTGGGAAGAAATGGCAGGGTTTGCTTTCCTGGGCTCTGTCCTCTTTCTCGTCAGCTGTTCCCGCGTGTTGCTAGCCCTAGGCGCTGCTGATTCTCACTTTGATGCTCAGCACACTAGAGCAGGAGTAGCACAGCAAAATCTGTCTCTCAGTGGCTCAGTTTCCTGCGCACACTCTGCAGTTCTGTGCTCTTTGGAAATGTGCTGCAAAGCAGATGAGGGACTTGCAGATCAGATTCGGCTCCTAAGAGGTGAAACACCTGTTCTGACTTCCCTAGGGCTGTCCTGGATTTGTACTGGTGAACGAAGAGAATACTCTGATCCTCTGATATTAGGAGGGAAGGGACTAGGGTGAGTGAGAAGCTGATTTCTTAGCCAATAGCAGGATGCCTTATTTACGTGGAGTAGAAACATCTGGACAAGACTGATCTGAACAGCTAATATGTAGCCAAAATATCTTTGCGGTAGTTAATGAGGTCAGTAGGCCCTCAGCATGTTACCGTGAAGGTCTTCTTCAGTCCTCGCAAATCCAAAGAACAAAAGGGACAAAAGGTCTCATCAGACCACATTTTCCACCTTGGCTGCCTCATCCCATACAGTCCTCTACAGCTGAGCTGCCTTTTTGCATTAACTGAAGACACTCTGAAAATATGACACTTATCTTGTTTCAAATGTTCCATAGTTTTTGATCTAATTTCCCTCACTGCACTATCCTTCCTCCTAGCTTTCCTGTTCCACCTAGGATGAAATCTAATACAATACATGAGAATAAACAGGTATTTTTCTCTTCCTCTTCTCTTTCATCTACCAGAAATGAGCCTGGGTAGGAAAAATAACCATTGCTTTGTGTGCAGTCCAAACATGGAATAAGCTGGGTCCAAAATCTGCAGCACAGTTACAGAAGTTGTTTGGAGTGCATAGTAGGATTTCTGGGCTCCCTTTCAGCTTTCAGACACATTAGGAGATTATGTACAAAGAGCTTGCTGAATGTAAATCTTTCTACTTAAGTCTACTTCACTAGAAACCAGTTGTGGTGGACAGGGAGAACAGCCCCATTGCACGTTACATTATTTGCTAAGGCCAAAGATAATGCATGTCACGGAGAACGTGTTTTGAACTCCTGAGGATCTAATTACTTTGCTACTCACTATTTCTAGCAGCAGGTTTCAAAACACCTCATAAAGATTACCCCAGATTTCCAGGGAGGCAAGTCAAGTCACCACCAGGAGTGGTGAATAGACCAGCTGAAGGTCTTCAACTGCAGAAACAGGAACATAGCTCACTCGCCATCTCCTCAGCTGAACTGCATCAGCAAGAGCAACAGTAGGAGCAAAGTGAAAGTTGGAAAGAAGAAGCTGTGTTCATCTCTTTTGTCATCTGACCATTTTAAGGTCTTTAAGGATACATCTCATTATTGCTCATGCAAAATCTGTATGTGAAGCCTGATGGGGAAAAATATCAAGGTGTGGCTTAGAGGGGGCAAAGAGGCAAACACTCCTTAGAGAAACACACAGAAGACAAAAGGTATCAGGGAAAAGAAGTCGGAGGGACTGGGTGGAGGATTTAGCTGGTATCAAACTTGCATGACTGGTTTTTAAAACCTTTCTTATCTTACGCATATGATTTTTGTCCACTTAAGCCTTTCGGCAGAAATTTCAGTCTGAATGGCTTTTTTTTCTGCTCTGAACGTCTGAGATGCTGGATGAGGAAGGTCAACATTTGTCTGGGTATGCTCAACCTCATTAATTTTTATTGGCCTTCCGAGGACTGATGTAACTATCAGCTTAGCTCTGTTGGACAGATGACTTTTTCATTAATTCCACTGCTCATTTGATGCCTACTTACACACTTGTACTTGCATTACTGAGTCAGGCTTGAAGTCATGCCTTATATTCAGAGGCTTGCTGGAGTTACTTGGGTTCCAGGTAAAGTTTTTGCCTCCAATTCATTCACTCCATAAACTCCAGCTGTACCCAGGCCAAAAACAGATAGAAAAACCCCACAAAAGCTTTTTGGAAAAACTGGAAATGCCCTACTGCATTTGCAATGTCAATAGAAAAATAACTCAAAATATCCTATGTAAAAATACTTAAGTAATGGATCAGCTTACTTCCCCTGGAGCTACGGGACCTACTGGACCTACTTCCCCCCAGAGCTGCATAAGTTTGAGATAAATCATTTAATAAGACTTAATGCACTGCATTGTCTATCTCAAATAACTTTTCAGGCCTAAAGTTGATCTTTGGTTTAACTTGCAGGAAAAATCTGGAATAGCTCCACTGCATAGCTCTCTAGATTTACCTCTGTGTAAAAGAGGTGAGCATCTGGCCCTACAAAATGGGACCAGGCACATTGTCAGTAGTGCACAGTGTGTTTGATATAGGGGGGGGGATCATGCACAAGTCAGCCATCTGCTCTGTCTCAGATTGTGAATTTGGCATGAAGAACACTTCACACTTCTAAAGCAATTTCCACCACCTTTTTCGCCCATTTAATTTCATTTCATCTTTTCTTAAGATTTTCCTTCATTTCACACATATCTTGGTGTTCTTTTAGTTTCTTTAACAAGTAGGATTGCTTCTCAGGACTCCTGTCCCTAGCATCAACCCTGAAGGCATTTCATAGGTGGCACAGTGCAATACAGTGCTCCCTTCTGTAGACCCTGCCTTTGTTCGTGGGAAGGATTTAACCGGTGTTGTGTTCCTGGGAGACACACAGCATTTGAAATATTCTAATGTCATAACTAAGTTGACTTTTAAAAAGCTTTTCGTTATTAAAATGGACATGGGCACACATGAAACACACAGAAAACCAAGTGAATATTCTACCCGCCCATTCTACCTCTAGGCAGAAACCAAGCATTTCCTCACACAGAGACTTCATCCTTATTGCTCATTTTGGCGACTTGCAGCTTGATTTCTACCTAGAGCCACACACTTAAAAAACCTGTGGCTTACCAGAACTCTCCATCATCCAGTGCTGCCTGAGATAGGCGTCTCTGCTCTGATGGGCTGACTGAACGCCACTCCAGAGAGCTGCAAGAAAACAAACCCAAGCTTTACTATGGGCATGTGGCAATTAATTAATTTTCACATTTTTCTTTTTCAGGAAAACAAAGGATGAGAGCTGATGTGGAAATATTTCATTCCTTTCTGAGTCATGTTAAGGACAGGGACATTCAAACTAGTCCTATGGACAACTACATGTCTCGGTAATTTTAAAGAGCCAGACAGGTTATGGCTCCTCTCCCCTCCATCTGTGTGAATAAAAAATTTAGTAGAAGAAAGTTAAACAAAAATGAAGCCATGCATACGTACGAAAATATATTGAAAAGTGTATGTTGGGGGGGGAATATAGTGTTGTTTTTTACTATATAATTTCTTTTCTTTTGTATTATTTGCATTTCGTTTACCTTTGGTAGTAAAACAGACTGGTTTTCAGACCAATCCTATTGTGGTTTTGGGTCCTTCCACAACTTTGGTGGGTACCACGTGGAAGGGTCTCATTTAATGGTCATACACAACCTGTAAGGTTCCTGCCCATTCCTGTGTTTAGAAACTCCGAACAGTAAACGCAACTAGAGACTCACAAGCTACTTAAGAGCAGGTAATACAATATTAGTTTCCAGTTTATCTGCAGTAGGACAAAGTATGAATGTTGTGTTACAAGAACCGCAGCAAAAGGCTTGCAAAAAATAAACAAAAATTCACTAGAAATGTACAATTTTTCCAATTGGGAGTATCTTAAAATTAACTTATCCCATTTATATTAATGTATGATTTTTGCTAATGCTAGATTTTGGGGGCTAAACAACCTTGACAGCATCCCCATAACTGAGCAGCTTTGAAAATACTGAAGGTGACATGTTATTATGGCAGTAATACTGTTATGCATGTGCAAACTCCTGTTTTAATTTTCTGCGGAACAGCTGGGGCTGCAGAAAGCTAGCTGTGGAGCAGAAGATGGGATTTGGCCTTTGCGAGACCAGCATGTATGGGACAGCACACGCACTTGTCACTCCAAGGGCCGTTCCACTCGACCTGTCCCCAGGGGTTCCTTATCCTTATGAGCTGCACTTGCCGGCCCCGATAGCTCACCTGGGGAAGAAGGAAATAAGAGAAAATACCAAGTGTCAGTAGCTAGGGAGTGGGACTTCTTCAGCGTGCAGAGGCTGGGCAAGCTAGTATAACAGCTGGACAAAAGGTGCAGACTGCTACAGGAGCTGTGGGAGGGAAAGATGGATGGGAATTTGGATAACTTCCCCAGGATAACTCCCCCTGTCACCTCAGGCCGGGGAACACTCCCTTATCTTTTCCCCAGGTCTCTCCTTGCCCCATGCTGCTTGAACATACCTCATCGGTGCCAGTCACGGAGTAAGCATGGCCCTTTATAAGGCCAAAGGGGGTTTTGGCTTCTGACTCGGCAGCACTGCTGGTCTGAAATATGGGGAAAAAATGTGAATCTCTCGCTTCAGAGTGAGATCGCAAGTGTTGCCACCTGGTCCCTTCCAAGCATCAGGTGGGAGGTCGGTGGCTAATCAGTACTATGAACAGGGAACTTGTCTGTCTGCTCAATGCAGACAGTGATGGTGCAATGGTGACCTTTGTGGAAAGGAAAGGACTTTTTTTTTTAAGCGTTGTTCACTCAGAGGGAAAATAAGGTAGTTCCAGGCTGAAATGCCCCTGTTATTTTGCATCAACATTATCTACATTTCCAGGATCTCAATCTTAACTCCCATTCAAATGTAGTTTGTGTCAGGTAAGGGATGGGAAAATGTGCTCTCAGACTGAGATCAGGTGTTGATATGGTATTATTTACTGTAAAAAGAAATTGATGGAGCAGTGATGACACTGCAGGGTCCCATCAGCCAGCTGAGTATCCCACTCTCTCTAGTTCAATAAATATTTAATTAGTCTTTGCAAGCAGCAAAGCTTCATCAGGAGAGAAAGGGAAACTCAAATCAGAAAACACTGAATCCCAAAGTTGAGGGCACACTCTTGAGTAAAAGAAAGAGGAAAAGCCCTGCTTTCAGTCAGGCAGGCAATGGGTTTGAGACAACAGATCTCCCTCAGCCCGGCCAAATGTTCAACGACGAAGCTCTTGGGCAGAGGGCAAACGAAAGCCTCTCTCCTTCTCCCCACAGCCTGGGCACTTCCTTTGCCTTTGTTACAAGTGCCCAACAGGGAAATGAAACATTTTGTGCTTGGTGGGATTTTAATTTTGCTCTGAAACCTTTTTCCTCAATTTATCCTTTCTCCTGGTGGAGAAACCTGGTACACTTTTGTTTCTGAACTGCTTTTCCCACTGAGCACAGTCAGCAAGGAACAGCAACAGGGCTTTCACTCTTGCTGTTGAGCAGCTCAGGCATTTTCAACCAGAAATCCAAGGACACACGGATGGCTCCTTTTTACCCTGGGTCAGACACACTGGCAGAGCAGTGTCAGTAAGCTATGTGGGTCCTATCCACTAGCAACCTTTTCTTAGGAAAGCTGGAGGTTTTAGTCTCTGGGGGGATAAACATGACATACCCTAAGCCCCAGCCCCTGTTTACAAATGAACACACTGATCCTGAAAATTGTCTTTAGTCCCCCAAACCCCCACAGGTGTTCCTACAGAATTCAGGGCTGAAAAAAACCCAGTTTTGTAGTCTCTGGAACCAGTAAGTCCTCAAAACCTTATGGCCAATTTTAATGCTAAGTGACCAAACAAGTCAGGAAATAAAGTTCATTCTCACTGAGTGCTCATATTCATGTTACTATTGCCTTAAATATATCACCTGCTGAAAAGTGATGAATCATTTTCTTTTCTTTTAAACAACTATATTAAGGACTACATTAATATTAAGTATCTATCAGTTCATAGCTATTATTTGCAGAGTTAAGTGCATACTTGTCATTAATTTAACCACTCTTTAAAAAGCAGATTTTTAAAATGCAGAAACCACAAAACTAAACTGAGAAATTCAGACCTCATTTCTTACTTACATCAATAGAACAGCCCACCATTGAGCATCTTTTCAGAGCTTTCTCTAGGATTTCATAGAAATTTTCGGGAGCCTTTTTAATCTCATACATTTCGCCTACGCCCCCAGTGAAATCCTCCATGGCTTCTATTGTACTGCCTCCTTTCAGAGCCTCGTAGCTGCCATTCAGCCTGGAAAACACACGCTGACTGTGAGACATGCTTTCAAAACTTTGAAGAGACCCATGTTTGAGAGCTTTCTCACATGGGCGTAAAATTGCAGCAATAGCACTGAAATCAAAAGAAGTACCCCAGAATGTACCCAGGATATATGGGAGGAGTATTGGGATCATTCTGCTTTCCCTGTTAATTGCATTTTTAATTCATTCATTTCTCTATATCCTTATAGCCTGGGGCTTTTCTTTCTTTAGTGCCGGTTGTCAGGTTAGCAAAGACTGAATATCATCGCGTGTCAGTGGCTCGCTACCTGCCAAATCATTTAAAAATACAGAGCTAGCCAGAACCAAAAATTGAGGTCTCAGCAGAGACACAAACGGCAGGATACAGGCTTTGATCCAACTCTATTGCTATCAGCTAGGGTTGTATCTAATAGTGTGCTGGAAGCTGGACCAGCTCACAAGAGATAGACATAACGTCTTTAGATCGGGGTGGCAGCAAATGCAAAAAACTCCACCAACAACAATAAAAAATACTGGATGGAAGCTGTTCACTTTAGTTGTGAATAATGTATGTACAAATAGCGAACGATGTATGTGCCGTATGACTTACTTGGCATAGGCTTTCTCTAGTAAAGCACTCCAGAATTCATTGCGTTCAGCTGAGTGCAGGAAAACCAACCGGCCTTTGAAGGTGGGTAATAGGTCATCAATCACAACATCCAGCCACTCGTTGTGCTGCCAAAACTATTTAGAAAGGATGGAGCATGAGTTTGCTGACAGCATGTCACTTCCTGAGAGCTGGACTCTGGTGTCTCAGCACTTCTAATTGTAAGTTAGTGACAATCATAGGTTTGATTAGAAGTCATACGTAGATCATCCGTTCCCACTACACATGCTTGGCTGCTCTGAAAGAAAGGTGATCTATCTTAAGAAAAGACTAAGACTAAAAGTGTAGAGCTCTACCGTAGCTCCTTGTCTGGGTAACGTCACTTATGTAGTTACACAAGTGATCACAACATGATTCAAGGCACCTTTAAGACACACATGTATTATAGATCCCAGTCCAATTCCTTTAAAGCCTTATACCCTAAGTGGGGTTTGTGTGCCAAGGAAAATGTGAAGTGATTTCTAAAGCCATTTATCTCTTCACAGAGCAGAAGTGGCTATGTGCGTGCCTGTGGGAGGCTGACGTAGCCCTCTAGGTTGTTTCTCAAAACATGAACAACCATGTAATCTCAGCAATCCCTGTTTTTCCAATGACTCCTCTGCAATAACCAGCATCTCCACTGCAAAACAGACTATGATGTGTAATGACATAAATGTGTTCATGGTGTGCCAGATGTTCATCTTACCTGGAAGTGAAATATTCCAGCATAATCTGGCCCAAAATTTTGATCCAGTGGCACCACTCTTGCTAGTGTTTTTTCATTCAGTGTGAGAGATGCTATGGCTGCTAATAGCCAACAGTCACCTGTGAATTGAGAAGAGGAAAATAAACCCTCATTTTCTTCCCTTCAAGAGGAGAAGAAGTTGGTGTAGGGGCCAGAGGAGATGTTATGGCAGTTAGCTGCCACTCCTCTTGAAATTCAAAAGACAGCCCATGTGTCCCCAGGAAGCGTGTGCCTGCCTGGCCAGGGCAGACTGTGCTGCAGTTTGAAGATGCTGGTAGACAAAATTCTCCCTTGGGCTCACAGTACCCTCATGTGGAGATCCTTCCCTGATCTGGAGTCCCACTGCACCAGGATGGTCCCTGGCATGGACGGGACAGTGCTACCAAAGAGGTGGCTGCGGGCATGGTGAGCATGGGCAGTAAGTACGTCCAGCTTCACTGCTCCCACCAGTTCAGGAGGGCCAACATCCCCTCACGTGTAAGGATATTCCTGCTGCTCCTCATGGGGTGTAGGCATGAACACGTCCAACCAGGGGGAATCACTCACCAAGATCCCCTTGGCAAATGTCAGTTCTTGTGGCTCCTCCAAGGATGAACTTGGGGTCTTTGACAATGTCCTGTGAGAGTGGGAGAGAGACGCAGAAATGACTTGGAATGTGCCAGGAAAATTTTACCATCACTCTGAGCCCAGATGTGCAGCATGGTGTGTGCCACATGAGCTATATTATTCTGCAGTGGTGCAGCCACAACAAAAAGCTAGGTGGGGAATCCTTGCTAATTAATTACAGTGTAGAGCAATCAGCTCCTCATTTTTTCGTAATTAGTTGGCTGCTAATGAAAGGCTGGCATTCCTTATTTGTCTGTAGGCAATTGTTAAAATATCATAGCACAATCTGGTCCAGAATCTTGACATCAGGCTAGTATCCTGGTTAACGGGGTTTGTTTGTTTGTTTTTCTCCAATGGCTGGAAAAACTAAAATTGGCAGTTTACCTTTAAATCCACTATTAAGCCTTTTATTTACCTGCACATAATACCTGGAACTTACAGTGTCTGGCAACCATGAGACCATTTCCTCCTCAAATAAGCAAACAACAAAGGTAGATTCCAGCCTTGTTTGTTCTATAGAGTTAATTTTTAGGAGGAGCTAACACTACCCACCCTTGTGTGCTCAGAGGTCAGAGGGACTGGTGCTCACGGTGGCATTAAAGCAATTCTCAAGCATTCATTTGACTGTTTCAGTTCGATTACCAGCACCACAGCTGGATAGAATAATTACAGTGGTAAACCAATGAATGTGGCATTAATTCCCCTCTCTTCTCCCCTTTCCCATGAACTGTAAATTGAATTCAATTGATTGAACTGAATAGAAAAGGGAGGAGGAGGGTATCTAATATATTGCTAGAGGAACATGCCTGTAGTTAATGTCTGATTTGTTATTGCAGCCCCCATGGCACAACGCAGACCCTTCTGCCTAAGTAGTTGCAGCTTGAAAAAAAAAAAAAAAGAACTTCTCCAGTCATTTAACCCCTGCATTTGCCTAGAAAGAAACTGAGTTGCTTTTAGTTCACGTGACTGCATTTTGTGAGGCCATCAGGGCAGTATATTGGTAGTTTTGTTCGGCTTCCTGTGCTTACTGCTGAAGCATCTGCTGCTGGCTGCTGCTGGAGCCAACAAACCAGCACTGCTCCTGCGAAGCTCACCTTGCACAGGCAATATTCAGGAGGAAGCTGGTTTGCATATTTTTTGTATGCTTTTGCTGGGGAGAAGGTGGTGGCCAGGTTGTGCCTCAGCCACATGTGCCCTGAGGAGGAGGCACCACAGCACATTGTGTCCCCAGTGCATCAGGCAAAGGGAAATCAACTTGCAGCTCCTCCTTACCTGGCCCGCCTGCTTGTTAAATACACTCATTCTTGTTGAGACTGGATGTGAACAATAAAAACCACAGCTCATTGCCTTTAGACATAAATATAACAACAGTTGATAAAGTAGCTGATCTTTAATAACATGCTTTGTTTTAGCGTCATTGCTCCTGGGGAACATAATTCTCATGGCGAGAGCTGTATTTAGCTGTTATCAAGAAACTCCATGTGTTAGCAAGGGCTGAGATAAAAATCCTTTCCACTGACATGGGTATGAACATTAGATTCATGCTTATTACACAGCTCTACAGCTGACATATGGAAAAATATTTTCAATCATCTCCTATATCTAAAGCAAACAAAAATAATAATTAAAAAAAAAAAAGAACTGAAAGGATTTTGACTGGGTCCATGCCATGCTCTCTGCTACACAAAAGAAAAGCACATTCTGCCATTTATAAGTGGATGTTGCAAAAATAATATTAATTTTAAAGGGATTTTCAGACTGCATGGTATAATAATGTGTATCAAGGCTTTCAGCATGTTAAAGGACAAAACCCAGAGCTGGATCTTGCATACACACACAGCACACAGTAATTCAAGGATTCGCCTGCACAAGGATATTGCCTAGAAGTAGGGATGTGCAGTCCTCAGAAAGATGAAACAAGGTGACCTGTGACTCTCCTGATGCTACATCAAAGCTGTGTTTCTTTAGATTCAAAAGAAAACAAATTGCATTCCCTGCGCTTCTTTCACATTGGTAGAGGGAGTACATGGAGACCTAAGAAAGGCTAAGGTTCCAGTGGTGCCTGGTTCCAGCATACAGTACCTGTCACACCAGTTGCCAGTGGCTGTTCATATTAGGAGAGTTTCCTTCTTACTTCCTCCTGTAGACCTTAGACTCATTTGGCATTGGTAAAGCACATTTGCCTTTCTTACTTTTTTTTTCATTCTTCAACTTATGTGTCTAAGTTTCCCAGACACTGAGCTTTTGAATTTATCCCAGCAGTTGAATTTAAATACTCATTAAGAAGGAAAAAAAGGAAAGGGATAGGAAAGGGGAACGGATAGGAAAGGGGAAGGGGAAGGGGAAGGGAAGGGAAGGGAAGGGAAGGGAAGGGGATACAATGAGAAAAGGGTCTTCTTTAGATTATTCTGAAATTTTGATAAGGTACAGTTTCAAAGGTTTAATTTGTAATGCAAAGGGATTGCTAAACAAAATCACTAAATATTTTTCTGAATCTTAGAGCACTTAAGATTTATGTAGAAAGCAAGATATTAATCTGGTGCAGATCCATGTAGCTCACTGATTGCAGTGGGAGATTTACAGATTAGGTAAGTAAATTAGCTGAGGGTCTTCTTCCTGCTGCATACAAATGTGTATACACAAGGTATATGCATGTCACAATAATGAGAAAGCCTTCTCCACTCTTATTACTAAAGATCTAGCAGGGTGTACATCTGAAGACTAAGATTATTTGGCCCTGCAATCACCCACATGTATTGTGCTACACTTCACCCAAGCTACTGTAAAATACTGGTAGGAGAGGCTGTAAAAACCATGCACTGTTAAAAGCAGTTTGAACATCGACACCCTACATAGAGGCCATGCTCTTGTGCTCAGCCGCTTCGGCACCACGGCTTCACCAGCTGAGCCATGGCAGCTAACCTGGCACATGCTCCAGGCCTACATCCCACCTGCAAAGTAAAAAGTGTTAACTTGAAATGGTGTTACAGTGCCTCTATTTTGCTGCTGTTCCTGATGGATAACAGAGATGAAACTGATTTAGCTTACATGCTGAGGAGCCAGAGAAGAGCATAACTAAAACCCTGTCCTTAGACATGCTCTCAGCCTCCCCTGAGCTTTATTTCTTGATGTGCAGCTCACAAAATTTCACCTTTTTGCATGGTGGGCGTTGGAGTCTAAAGGCAGATCCCCTGTCAGGTAATTTACTCATTCTGGAAATGTTCCCAGTTCAGCGTATGGACATCCTGAAGATGACTGTGACAACTACAACAGACAGACTGCTCTCTGCTGTCCCTGGGTACCACGCACAGGGACACACAAGATCTCAGCTGCTCCTGGTCACATATTACAGTGAAGTTTAACTCCAGTGAAGCCCCAAACAGAAAAAAAGACAAACTAGCACCTAACGGCTGGCCAAAGGAAAACTGTTCTTTCTGATTTAGTGTTGCAGGCACTTGCATTTTTGATGTGCCACAGCACTCCAGAGCCACTCCACCAAAAGCATCTCAGCCCCACAGCCCCATCCTGTGCCTAGGCACAGCTCTACAGCCCACCTGCATTTTGGGGCACAGGCAGTGGGCAGGCAGCAGTGTCTGCAGGAGCTGCACTTACCGTGTGTAGGGATCTCCTATTTTTTCATAGCTGAAGCTTGTCCAGGAGTAATAGCTTTAATTCTGATCTGCACTACCTTAATCAATGCCGAGACATTTGAATGCCTATCATTGTGGGTTATGTTAAGCCAAAATTCAAACCCATCTTTAAGCCTCTATTGTTGTTTTTCTCTCTTGGTACCACTATTGCCAAAGGAAAGTTTTCTGATAAAGGAGAAGCTTTCAGACTATGAAGAAAAAGAGAATAAATGTCAGTCATTAGCAAAGAAACAAAATGCAGCCACAAATTTTGTGTGGCTATTAGTTACAGAGTTAAGTGGGGAGAAGCAACCTGGAGCAACATGGGGTTTGTGATCTGAGAGCATGTGACTAGTGAAGCTTCAGGCTCTTGCCGTGTTATTAATGATTGTTATGCAAGATGCATTAAGAGATACTCATCAAGCCCTTGGCTACTGCTGAATGGCTCAGTAACCATGGCATGTATTCGTAATCTCTCAACATTTCATGATGGAAGCGAGCAAGTAAGTATAAGAGTCTCTGAAAGTTAAAAGGTTTGAATTTTTTAAGTTTAACTTTAATTACGAATTTCCTACATTAAAGACACTTGATTTTTACATAGTTAGAACATCATCATAATGTATTTTACCCTTAATTTCTTGCATGTCCTCTTATTTTCATCTTAACATTACTTTTGTTTGGCAATAAGGTAAGAGAGAAGGCTGATTACAAGTTGTATAAGCGTGAACATAAATACACATACATAAAGTGCGGCTATGCAACGAGCTACATCTAAAAAATGAGGTGAAATCTTCCAGCCCTCTTGTCCCACATCGTGAGCTCTTGGTGGGTGACACCCCAACCCCACGCCGCTGCCCCCGAGGTGGGAAGAGCTCCCCTCCACACTTCACCTCCACGTCTCCCTGAACACACCACGCGTTTGGTGCGATCCCAAAGCACAGCAACGCCTGACTTTTGGCAGGATGAAAGGAGAGAAAGGCTCACCCTCCGCTGCACAACGGGCATACTCACCGTCGGCCTCTTCCAGATGAAGGAAACAGGTGGCTGCTCACTGAAGAAGAGAGAAGAGTTGCAGGCAGGGAAGTCGGGGTCCTCAAAGAGGACCCCCCTGCGCAGGCACTCCTGCTTCAGCTCCTCGTAGGCCTTCCCAGAGTTGTGGGTGGCACGCGCGGCCCCGGGCAGTGCGGGCGGCCTCGGCTTCGAGTCCTGGTACAGGTAGGGCATGGCTCCCGCCCGCCTGCCAGAGAGAGATCCCAGGGAGCCGAGGCTCAGCAGGCACTTGGGGCAGAAGGAGAGGGGGAACAGGAGGAAAAAGAAGAGGGATTAAAAATACCTCCAGTGCCTTGTGAAGGAGAAGGGGGAGGCAAGGAGTGTGCTGTGGGCAAGCGGGTGGTGTCCTCCAGCCCTCCTCCGTCGCGCCTCCTTGAACCGCAGTGCGAGACTGACCTCCTGGCTGCTCCAAACAGCAGCAGAGACGAACACCCTGAAAGCAAACAGGGAAGGAAAGCGGCCGGCCCCATCCGTGCCAAGCATTCAGCCGGGAGCAGGAGCGCCCAGCGGGGAAGGGTGTGCGCAGGGCCTGGTGCCACTCCCCGGCAGGCACGAGCCAGGCAGGAGGTTGCCGCTGGGGCAGGGATGACTTTGAGGTATGCAGCACCCAGCCAGAGCCCTCCATCCTGTGGTAGCGAGCCCTGGGATGGAAACCAGAGGTTCACGGGGGGTGTAACCACTGTTTCTCCCAGAGGGGAGCAGCCCAATGTGGCTGGCAGTGGGGTCATCCCAGCAGGCAGATGTCATCCCCATCGGATGGCACACAGGAGGGAGAGCAGGGCTGAGGGGTGGCCAGGGACTCGGTCACTCTGCCAGGGGGTCTGGCTATGGGGCAAGGGCTGGGTGTGTGCACGAGGGCTGATTTCCAGGTTTCATGACCTTGTTAATCTGTCGCTGTGCTTCTTCTGCCACCCAGCTTTTACCTGCAGCATCGTATCCCATGCTGGGCAGAAAAACACTGTGCTGGAGAGGACACCAGTCAATGCGCTGTGGGTGCTCTGAAGGAACAACGACAAGGCTTAGAGCCAGACTGGCATGGATATTCCTCTCTGCTTGGAAAGGGAAGAGATGCCACCCTCTTGGAACAAATTACAGTTCCTGTAATACAAAACACAGCCCTGAGTACAAACAGCGCTCAGCCTCCCTCTGCTTTAATTGGCCCTTTGGTGGACCAGTCGAGCTTGCTGCCAAGAGATGATTTATGGAGAGCAATTAGGTGAAACAGAATTAGTTCCTTTCTCTTCTATTTTTCACAGCAGTGCAATAAGGAAAGCTTTCTTTTTCAGAGCATATATTCCCATGTTTATTTGCCATAATTGCATCCATTGTTGATGTCTGCAGGCTCCCTGCTGCAACCGAGTTCCCATTGTCCAAATGTATGGATGCTGTCCAAACGTGTGAGGCAGGCCTGGTTCTCCAAACGTGTCTGTCATTTGACAGAACTTTAGGTCTGCAGAATAGAGTCCAAGATTCTCACCTCAGCCTTTTCTACAGTCAGTGCAGAAGATTGGCACCTGCAGAAAGTGATTCACTGTGTACTCATCCATAATATCGCACTGGAGACAACTATGCCCTTTATTTGCCTATAGATGGATGCTCATGGACTAGCTTAGGGTAGATGCCCAGCTATTAAACGCATATAGTCAAGTGAGAGGGATCCCATCCAAGGGGCTAAGGCAGGCAAAAGGCATTTAAGTGCCAACGCGGGCCCAGGGATGGGACATATCCAACATCCCACATTCATCCAGTGGCAAAACCAGGAACTTACTTTATCCACAACACCTCTGTGTGGGCCAAGGCATGCTCTCATACACAAGAACAACGTTCTGACTGGAGAAGGAGATGTTCAGCATCCTAGACACGCAGCTTCCACTTCTGCTATGGCCCAAGGAGAGTAACCATATTGCTTCAGGGAATTTCTGCTTTTCAGAGTTCAGTTGAATTAAAAAAATGTGTGGGCTGAGCTCTATGGGTGCTCATCCTGCTGCAGGGGCATTAACACAGTTTCTCTCCTATGTTAATGCTCCGGTGTGTAATAAGGGATATGTTCACACTGCAGCCTTTCTCCCAGAGGGCAGGGACAACCTTTCTTTCTCCTCACCCTGCTGCTTCATGTCATGACACTGCAGGGAAACTTCACATTTCTGAGATCTCAGCCTTGGTGTCGAGGCACTGAAAG
Source organism: Steatornis caripensis (assembly GCA_013398225.1). Classification (NCBI taxonomy): domain Eukaryota; kingdom Metazoa; phylum Chordata; class Aves; order Caprimulgiformes; family Steatornithidae; genus Steatornis; species Steatornis caripensis. The sequence goes on from VZSC01001931.1 coordinate 15,675, forward strand.
TGCCCAGGAGAGGTGGTGCCTGGGGAGATCAGGTGGAAAAAAGAGGAGTGAGCAGAAAATGCTAATAAAATGTCTAAGTTCTCATTAAAATAAAACACTTTGCCACTCACATGTTAAGAATCATGGGCTCATCCCTGAGGCTGACTGGTCTGGAAGGCCAGAAACATACAGCCCCATGTATCACTTATGCAGCTACCCCACTCCAGTGTTTTACGAGGAAAGAAACTTCAAGCAGTTTTGCTCTTTTACCATGAAATCCCCTTTTGAAATCAGGGAGAAGTGCATTTCTCCCCTAAGATGACTCTCGTCAGAGGACTCTGTCTGCCACTTGGTGCTGTCTGTGGATGCTCAGGGACTGTTAAATGTGGAAGGAAAGCGAAACACAGGTATTGTGATGCTCTGTTATGGACAGACACCAACAACATGTTGCTACTAGCTCAGGAGAGCGGCGGGCAGGATTCGAACCACTGACCTAGCATGGCTTTGCACGTTAAGTGGGCTGGTCCACTGAGTAAAAGCAGTGTAGATTTTAACACTCCCTGAATGGTAGGCGAACACAGATAAGAAGCTATGACACCAGGCTGTGTACATTTTCATTTGCACACCATTGCAACCGACATATTGTGAGATTAAAGCAATACAAGACAGCCCTGAGTAATGAAGTCATTCCTCCATGATTAATCTGTCTCAGGAACAGTAGGTTTCCAGTCTACCAGCCCTCTCCTAGCAGGGGACATAGGGTAGGTCTGTCCTTGGTCTGCAAAGTGCCTGCCAGGGTGTGAAGGTGCTGCCGGCTGAGAGATAGATGGCAGGTTGAATGCGATTAATTCACAACAGGCCACGTCTGGAAACCATTAGGCTCCTGCAGTCTGCAGATATCTCTCTAAGAGCTGCACAACCAGGCAAGATTTCAAGGTGACAGCGTAGCAGCATGGGTGATGCACAGGCTGGCAACATATGTTAGAGCTGAGCACCATTCTTAAATGCCTCTTCTTGAAACAGTTTTATCTGTTACCTTCAGCCGCGGCTCCAAAGCACACGGAGAATGTGAACACTAGTGTAATTGCAGCTGCTCGCAGACCTTGCCCTCCTGCCTAGCCGCACTGCTCATCCCGGGACATCTGCAGAGCGGGCCAGGTGGGTGCTGCACTGAAGAGCAGTGGCTGTGGCGGCGAGCAAGCATTCTCTACCAAGAGCAGAACCTCAGGCATGCTTACTGCTGATCGGAACAGGAGTGGAGTCATTTCTGTAATTTCTTTTTCTATCATCAATGTTATCGGATCAGACTTCCTTGGATGTTCCTTGTTTTCATCAAGAAGGCAGAAATTCTGATTTGGTTTTCTGTGGTCTTAACTGCTTTTTGTCGAAGAGAGACTCTTTCTCTCTCTCCAGATGCAATTCATGGAGTAGAAGGTGACATGAAGGGAATCCAACAGGCCTGCTGTAGGAAACTATGATTTCCACTTCTGCTTGGCCTCCCTGTTACAGCACGCTACAACTCTGACTTTCAGCCCCCGCTGCTCAGCATCTGGCAGGTGCTTTTCTGAGTCACGCTTATGTAATTCCTTCTCTATTATCATCAGGTGGACCCTGGTCATTCAGGATTTAAAATTGGTTATTCAGTTGACAGCGACCTGACTAAGTCTTTCATAACCCTGTTGTCATTAAACCTCATGCCCTGCCGTCAGTTTAATGGTGGAGGATTTATCCATGGCCTTTGAGCTGACTGATCACACGTTCTCCAGTGCTTGTGGCCCACTGGCTAAGCCCCTTCAGTGTCATCTGACCTTCTCTAAGGGACTGCTTTGGGCTAGATTATTTGAATTTGTGCTCTTTCTCTTGGGGTTTGAGAGACATGACTGGTTTTATCTTGGTCCCTTTATGGCTCCCTTATATTTGCAAAGATTTACGGGTAGATGTTATGGTGTAGATTGAGGTAGCATCTGTGAAGCTCAGCAGCTCTCTGTCCTTCTTCCTCTGAATTTGTATGAAGTTATGTAAAACATGTTTGTTCTGTCTCTGAGATTAGTATCATTTCCTACTGCTTGGAGCCCTCTGAACCTTGCATTGGTTTGAATCCAAATGCCACAGTCACAGTCACACGAAACTGTGTTGTTTCTTATACTTTCCATTACTTTGGCTCAATGCAAAGCATGGACTTTTGCCCGGTGGCTTGCAGCCTGGCAGGGATTGCATATACTCCTACACACATCTTTGCTAACTGGGGTCATGTCATATTGCTCTAACAACAGCAGAGACCAGACGAAATTGAGCCCAGCTTGGGGCTGGTTTTTTAGGTATTTTTCCAGCAATAAGGTAATACACACTTTCTCTGGGATTTCCAGGGTTCACTACAGGGGGGCTGGAGCATCACTCTGTCCCTTGTTTCCAGAGGCAGAAGTGAGGTGGAGGGAGGGGAGGGGAGAAAGGTTGTGCAGGGCTTTAGGGGTTGTACAAGGACTGCAAGCCAGGCCTGAGGACTGGACTGCCCAACAAAATGTCGTGGACAGCCTAGTGAAAAATGCTGGAGAGCAATGAGAAAAAGTGTACTGAAAATCAGCGGGAGGGGTTTTAAGAATTGCCCTTTGAAAATCCAGCCCTGAGATGATTAAAGAAAAAAACATATCCTGGAGGAATTGCAGAATATCCAAATCTCGTTCGAAGGAGGATCCTAAAATTACAGGGAGCGTTCATTATAATTTTGCATAGTGGTAAGATGCTAGAGGCCACAGCCTGGCTGCTTTCACTGTGCTGTGTAATAGCAAAAGGTCCTTCTCCTAAAGAGGTGTCAATCCCAAATGTGGTTTTAGGACTAATCTGTGCTCACACCACCTGCAGCTTTGTCATCACTGCCATGCCTAGCTACAAAATGTCGACACAGGCCAGACGTGCTGCGGGGCCGAGGGGAGGTGGGTGCTGAGCTGTCGCTCTGAGTCGGGGTGAGCTCCGGGGGCAGCTCCCCCACCGTAACCCACCTTGCCCAACGCTTATGGCATGCCAGGGCTGGGAGGCAGCTCTGCCCAGCATCACCTGATGGGCTACCCCTCCTTTTGTACACCCAGAAAGAAATATGAAACACGTCTTCATGTGTGCTTTGGTAAGTAATGACAACATTATCTGTGCTGGCAGCTGAAATATTATCATTAGACAGCCATCTAAGTGCCTTACTCAGACAAACAGGCATGGCTTTCCAAGCTGTTGTTCCAGGCTTTTGTCAGAGCTAAGCACACACCGCTGCATTAACTCATTACTTTGGAGGAGGGGCCGTTTGACAAACAAAAGAGGCCTTTAAAGATTTTTTTTATTTTTCTTTAGACTGTGAAACACCAAGCGGCAGTGTGGGACAGGAGCCAAGTTGTAGCATGTCATCAACCCTTTGAGTCAGAGGCAATCCCCACGGGAGCTCAGCTTTGCCTGGGAGAATAGCTGTAAGAGCATCCACTGATCTTTTTTTCGGGGAGCTTATGGTTTTCAGAGGGTTTCATCAGTGTGTTTTTCAGCATCATGACCGGGAGGGAATCTTAATTCTTTTCTTACTAGGAATATCCTGGGCTGAATTTAGTGTTCCTCAACTTTATCCCTTAAGCAGTAAGCTAAAATGTTATTTCATGTTTTTACAATTAACATTGAAACGGTGGAAAAACAAAGTAAAGTAAAAATAAAATGAAGCCAGAACTGCAGCAAATATTTAAGCCTTTGCTTAAAAATCATCCAGGAAAAACAAAAGAGCAGGAAATTCTGATCTGCAAAAAGACTGATTTTTGCCACTTACTGAAATCTCAGAGACTTCAATTACAAGCTCTTTCATTCTTTCCTGTAAAAAACCACCACTGGGTATAAATTTAACTTCTCCCTCCTCTGGTTTTCAGAATTATTGGTTTAACAAAGTGCAGTAAGGTAATAACTTTTCCAAATGTTACTGGCACTGCAGCCGTGATAGCGGGCGCTCGGCACAGTTGGGAGCTGGGAGCAGCGATGCGGATGCGCTCCGCACGGAGGCAGCTTCGGCTAGGGAGAGAGGGATGCACATCAATCCCTGCGGTTCTGCAACCGCCTGGACTAGTGCAAACGTTAGCCCTGGGGATAGTTCCACATGGGCTTTGGTGTGGGAAGTCAGCTCCCACTTCTGTGTGGAGTGGCTGGAACTGGTCCTGAAGGAGGTGATGGGTCTGCACCGTAGCCCCAAGCAGAGACACCCTGCGAGGCTCTAGCAACCTGGGCAGCCTTAACATAATGCTGCCTGGCTCAGTCTGCCTCTCTGTTTTTTACCTTTCCATCTTTCTACCAGGACCCGAAAGCAGGAAGGAGTCCAACAATTTCGCTGTCGTCAGTTGTGCACCCCTCAAACTAAAGTGAATCTGAAAGCCACACCCCTGTCTCAGGTCACAAAGGGCATCTGTCCTTTTTTATACCATAGATTATTGCTGCTGCCGGCCCGAAAGCATTGCAGTTTCGCTCCTGTAGCTGGCTGGCTGTGTGGGAGCTGCCTTTCAGTGGCTACGATTCCAGATTACACAAGAGTCCTGTAACCCCTGCAGTGGGGAAGGAGCCAGCCTGTTTCTCACAGATGAACTGCGTATATGATTAAAACCACTCCTCGAGGGAGGCAGGAGACCACAACAGATAATCTTCTCAAAGGAAGACAG